>VWPW01003393.1:102797-150187 GCA_013389825.1 Crypturellus undulatus | reverse complement strand
AAGAAAAATCATTTTTTGTTTCAGAGAACGCACCAGAGTTCTAAAAACATCCATTAAAACTTAAACATGCTGCCTTAGATGGAGTCTGTAATTCACCTTGCTAAGTTTAAAATGAGTAAAGATAGAAAAATAGTTCTGTTTTTTTTTCCCCTATTTCCCCTATTCTCCACATTTTTAGAATGTATTCACCCACCAGCTAACCCATATTATCTCATAATTACATAGTGTTCTGTGGTTTGGAGAATTGTAAGCCAAATATCTGAAAAAGCAGTGGCTAATTATGGCGCATACCCTTATGTCCCAGATTAGAGAGGAACAATCATTCTTTGGATATGATGAGCATCCACATCAGACTTCAGTTACAGCCGTGATGGACAATCTCTCAAAAAAGCTCAAGAATTTTCTTATTTTCAAGGAAAAAAAAAAAAAAAAAAGCTCACTGATTTCATTTTTAATACAGCTGTTGCAAGGATAATTGAGACTTAGCAGCTCAGAATAATCTGGTAAAATGTAAGGTAGAATTCAGATTTTTACAGCTATTGTCAAAAGCCTTGGGATCTTTGTTCATGCCATCTCTACTTCAATTTCTAAAACTGTTATTATTTGTGTCTTAAAGATGCATTGTCCTGATCTCTCATTTGAAGCTTTTTGATGAAGTAAAGCTCTAAAGGAATTCAGTACCAAAGTGCTTACGAAAACAAGATACCTATCTTAACTATGATTTTACAGTTTTGAGAATTTTAAAATAGACTTGCAAATTGTGTTTCTTTTAGAAAACACCACAACGTACAACTTCCGTAGAACAAGAAACCTAGTTACACATTGCAGCATAGTGTACTTTGGTTTAATGCATACAATCCATCTTTCTAATGCAGCTTTCTAATTCCTACTACAGTAAACAAAGCCACTAACATATCTTCCCAGAAGCTAATAAGGAAACCCACTCCCTCCTTAGCCTCCCCACTGCTTTTCCCTCCCACCTGCCCCCCTAAAAAGTGACAGTGAAAGGTCACTAGCTCCTTCCCTCTTTTTTCGTAGGTTTCTACAGGTGTTACAAAAGAGGACTAGGAAGCATCACTGAAAACACTAATCCCAGTTCCTTTCCTCACCAAGCAGCCAAACATTAGATACTTGTAACAGAGGGTCTACAAAAAAAACAAAGTAATAACCACAACCTAAACCCACAACCTAAAGCTTTCCTTAGGCCAGGACACAAAAAGACTTCAAAATCTCCTCCCTCTCCAAACTCACGCAGATACAATGTAAACTTATGGCAAAATAAGAAACACACCATAATACAGCACAAGAAAATGCACAGGAGATGAGAGGAGCTGCCAGCACACCTGTGACACCTGCATCAGGAAGACCTCGTCAGATGCAAATGCTCAACTAACACTAGGGATTCGGACAGCACTCCACACCACTTACACCTCACAGTGCGGTACTTGCACTTGCCTCATCTAACATGAAAAATAAATATTCTTTCCTCTTCTCCCTTTTGTCTGTCAGCATGGGAATCCAGGGGAGGAGGCCACCTATTCACGGTGGCTCACGAACCACCAGGGAAGCAGGCGGAAGAAGCTGTGCTTGAAGGCAAAGCGAAAGTAGAGCCATAACGAAAGGGGTTCCCCAAGCTCAGCCTCTCTTCTCTCCCAACTAAACCAACTGCTCCCAGCAAACACACGAAGTGAGAAAGCAGTAATTAGTAACAATAATTTAATGTCTCTCAATGCAACCTAATTAATTATCAGTATTGTAACTTTGAAGAGTCTGGGATGTTTTAGATGCTCTCCAAGACCACCAGCTTAGATGAGGCCTTTCATTTGCAGAGCTGCTCAAAGTTTTATTGCAGAAACCCACAGAAAGCAGCTATGCAGTCCTAGAATGAAACATACAAGCTGAAGTACTTGATTTATTAGTGTTATTTCTTCAGAGTGCCAAGAGCTACATGCACTGAGATAAAGACCTAGATATTTGAAGAGACATGACTCCAGATGGCTGTACTGTATGGAATACAGTACAGTGTATTACATGACTGGGATTGTGGAACACTTGTACATGAAATTATTTCTATACATAAAAACAGTAGTGTTCAATTACAATTTAAATTCTGTTTTAACTGTAATATCCATTCCTGTGTACACATTATTCTCCCTCTTCAGAATCTAACACTCAGCAAGAAGTGATACAGAAAGAGCAGTGGAACTGTTTTTTGGGGTTTCTTTTTTTTTGTTCAAACCTAAAATATTTGAAGGGCATGAAACTACTGCAAGCAAACCTTAGACAGCAAGAATTTTAAATGGTTTGTTAGATGAGAAGATTAACATCAGCTACTTGTCTGCAGACTTGCTGGAAATGGTGGTGGCTTCAGGTAAGCCTGTAGTAGCATGAGACTAAAAGGGTCTACCAGTACTGTCCTACAGGTAGAAACTGAGTCAGGGCCCAATTACACTCCAGACATACAGCCAGGTGGATATAAATTCAGGAGTTGTGCATGCTGAAGCCATCTTCAAGGCACCTGAACTATGAACTTCAGTCTCTTCAGCTCCACAGTAGGACGAACGTCGCCCTCTTTTTAAACAAATAGCTACCAATAAAATACTACTGTTTGGCAAAACAGCAGAATGATCCAGGTAAAAATGGCAAGTGTCATACTCATTACTCCTATCCCCCATTTCCTGTATCAGATAGTAACGCAGGAGAGAACCTCTCTCTACCCTTGCCCAAGCTGTAATTACAGCCTTTAACGGAGGATTTTAAAAAGAGATTATGAAAATCCAACTACACTGCAACCAAATCATTTGTATCTACAGGGTCACCTGATCCCTTCAAAGCATTCTGACAAATTTGAGACACAAATTCTTTATTAGCTCAAGCAGTATTTCATACCTGCATATTGATCACTTCATTCTCTAAGTTTCCCAGGAGCCCAGGCAACTTTGAATGAAATCAGACACTCTGTGCTACACAGCTCTCTGCAGATACAAACTGTCAGCTCTGACACAAATATCACCAGTTCTCTCATATACAGTTTGATCAGCTGATGTCAATGAAATAATTGGTTATACTGCTTCCTGAGTTTGCCTTTGCTCAGCTGTAAATGCACATTTTCTTGGAACAAACTGTTACACATTTTTATGTAGAAGCTATACTTCACAGAAGAGAAAAATACATGCTGTAAATTAGCAGTGATGTAGCTGACTATGACATTTTCCTCAAAATTTGTCTTGCTTCTGAAAGTCTCTCCAAGGTTCTGAACCCTGGGACAGGACAGACACCGCTGCCCAAAAAGTCCCTGTGGCTTAAGGCCATATTCACAATTGCCTCCCTGCTGAGCATTTCCCAATTCATTTTCTCCATGCATCTCATTCACCACCAACAAAAGGGGAGTAACACCTAAAAAAAGTCAACTGAAGTTAGGAAGCTTGACCTGGGATTTTAAATCTGTTAGAAAGTTAAACATTTTTCCTTGCACAATCAGCACTAAGTTAAGCTTTGCTGAATTAGCAGATGAAGACACAAATGGAAACCCTTAAAATTAACCAAATAAATATAACACTATGAGGAAGCTGGTTTAATTTTGTAATTTCTAGTAGAACTTACTAAAGGTTAAGAGCATTGGCTTGCCACTAACTCTGGATGCTTCAAATTTAAGGTGCATTAAAGCATTTTACCTCATTGAGATTACTGAACAAACTTTTCTGCAAGTTTCACTTGTTCATAGTTATTAGTAAAATGTTACAAAGCACAGCGATAATTTCCTGTAACACTGCACAAGATTTTGTAATTTCCTGTGATAAATATGCAAGTTTGCCACATTTCACCTGTAATTACACAGGAGATTTGGCTGGACAGAAGGCAAAATCCTAAGTTAAGATATAAAATAAGAATGAAATTGAACTCTGTCATAAAATTCTTATCTGACTTCTCAGAAGTATTATGTCATTTGAAATGGGCACTCTGATAAAATGTGGATATGTAGTGGTGTTAACTTTACTCTTAACATCACTCTTTACTCTTAACACCACTACATATCCACATATTATAAAGATGTAGGGAAATAAATTTTTCATTTTGTAATACTCCAAATATATGTATATAAGTACCTCAAAAGAAAAACCCTATTATTTTATTCATTTTTATACAATCCAGTAATAGAGGCTAGTTAATTTTTCAGTTTGTTATTTAAGGAAAAATAAATATGCAGTGTAACACTATACAATAAATGAGAAATGTAAGTGTAAACACTTACTTCACCACAATAATTAATACTTCTACCAGTTGCAAATACTGAAGGACTATTAATGCTTAAATAAAAGGTGTATAAATCTGTGCACTTTGAGACTCTGGAATTATTTCTTTGCTTTGCAGGTTCCAAAACACTAAGAAAAAATCATCAATAATTGTTTCCAATACAAACACGGTGTATCCAACTTGAATGGTTAAGTTAAACAAAAACACACACTGAGGTATCTTGTAAAGAAAAATCACAAGTTTTAAATATGTAACATGCAAGACTTACCTGAACACTTCCCTAACCAGCCATCAAACATTACTATCTAATGAAAAAAATCATAATAAAAGCACTGCTGGTAGTAACTTAGTAAAAATTGTAAGAAGAATCTCTCAACACTCTGGATTAGAATATAAATACACCCCCAAAATTTATATCTGAAATACACTATAATATTGTCAGTAGTAGTACTGATAACTGTACTTAAACACAAAGTGGAAAGCAAAGAAATATGGTAATATCAATGTTTGTGCTTTTTGGCATGTCCTGCAACATTCCATTTCTGTGTGTAGCTCCCTTTTTTAAAATAAAACAAAAAAACCCACCTCATGCCAAAAAAGATCAATATGCATTTAAGTCACAACAACTCCCCAGAGAACAAATCTAAACAAAATTACTTAAGTAAAAATAAAGTTAAAAAAAAAAAAAAAAAAAGTTGTTTGAATTCTTACTACCCAAATTACTTTATGCACTCAGTAAGATGCTCCCTCCTCCTCCCAAACAACAGCTATTAGTACTAAATCTCTGTCCTCAAAGTCCCCATCAATGTTCGGGGTGGAGGGAAAGGGGACCCAACTATCACAGATTCAACTGTATAAAAAGTTTTAAAATAAAATTGCACTTACATCATAACTATAGTCTGCATCATTTGTAACTGTCAAGTCTGCAAGGTCTCCAAGGCCCAGAACACTTAACAAAACATCATCAGAACCCATAATAAATGACTTGCCTCCTCCAGATGGAAACGTTATTGGCTCAGCTACAAAGAACAAAACAGTTTCTTTAAGTTTCAATATAATAATTCAAACTTTGATGATAAACTGCATTATTTATCACTTAAAGCAGAATTTAAAACTTTTATGCAGTATATATTGCCTTAAGTAAAAAGAGCATGACTACACGCACACATGTGCAAACACACACACACACAATAAATACACAGTTCTTCCACTTTATCATTTGATTTCAACATACTTTACACAGAACCAATTTTACACGTGCAAAAGGGTCACAAGAGTCAAGTGACTTCACTGACATCACTCCACCGTGACACCGAAAGACTAAGTTACAGATCTCAAAGCATCTCATTCACTACACCATGCTGTCTCCTATTTGCAAATAATTTTCTGCACTTTATACTAGTCAAATATCTTTGCATAAGAAAGTGTTTTTATTTCTCAGGCTAAAGAAGGACCCTTAATTTTTTTTTTTCTATTACAGTTTTTGAGATAAAAAAATACAAACAAAAAAAAACCCCACACTTTGTGAAAACCTTTTTTGGCATAATTTTGAACTCTAAATGCTTAATATGTACTCAGTTGAAATTGATAGCTGTATCTTCCCAAAATTGAATGGTAGCATTTTAATTAATGCTCATTTAGTGTGTAATGGAAAAAAATGCCATGTAAGTATTCCTTCTGAATTCATACCTGAATAATGAAGTTTCAAGCATTCACCCACAGTCTTTATATGCTTCAATAATCTTGTATACCTCTCCCTTCTATATCTACAAATAATAACAATCTAGCAGTGAAGTTCCAGAATAAGGGCTCAAGTATTTTAATACTTCAGTGTATTGCTGAAGTCTCCTACTTATAAATATTTTTTATTTATGCAGAAATTGGGACACTTGACAGTCGGAGTTGAAGTACTTTGCCTAAGCATTAACTTTGATTAGACAGGAACATCTTAGAAATACTTAGACTTTATTAACTCTTGTTTGACATTTTTTAATATTAAACTTGTTCTTCGTTTAGATTTCACTGATTCGGAATACAGAGTATTTTATGCCATCTTCTGATTCTAATTCCCTTGGAGAAAACAAGAACAAAATATGCGGAAAATAAAGCTTCCAGTTTCAAAAAAAATCTCCCTATCCTGTTTAGAAATGCTACATAAGGAGGATGCAGCGGCGGGAGGGAGGGGACTAACAACACATTCCTTCAGCTGAAGGAAAAGTAACTAAAAACAAGTGTCAAGTAGAGATGTGTGATCTCATTGCTATGGCAGAGGTGTGCAAAGAACAACTAGCAGAACTAGATCTACAGAAAACTTCAATGCAGACAAAAGAGCATTTCTCAAGAATAAAAATAAGCCCTAACAGCTGAAAATTACTGCAGTACTAAAAACACAAGCTTATTAGTATGGACAGCATTCCCAGGAAGAATAAAGAATACTCTTCCTGTAAGTGCCTAGAAAGAACACATAGTCCTCTAACTTCACACAATTACCTCTTTTTAAGTAAGTCATAATCTACACAAAGGCCTAGAAACATCTGACTACCACATTAAATTCACAGCCTAAAATAAGTTTATGATGCTCTTGTACAAATAAGCTTTTGATTGCTGTAAATATTCCACCAAGTCAAAGCCATTCATCATTATATCAGAAATAAGCCATATTCATGGAAAACTCTTATTTTCCATTTTTTTTTTTTTTGGAGCTTTCCATATTTACTAGATGACAGTTGACATTCTAAGTATTGGTATTTTTAGTAAAATTGTCTGAATTGAACATAAAGATAAGAGATTTACAATGTTTTAAGTAAAAGCAAAAGCTAAAATAAAATCACAAACATTCTTTGGGAGAACCTAAATTGTGAAATACTCAAATAAGTAACAATTACCCCCCATTTTTGTTTAAATCTCTTTTTTTTTTTAGTGAATAATTCCTCCCTTTCCCCCCCCACCCCTTAGAAGAGCTCTAAATCTTTTAGTTGGACTTTCCAAAAATGGCTCACTTGTAGTGTTTGGAAAGGGTGCCACCATCACAAACACAACAAACCAATTACAAGCTAAGACTTTTCAAATACAGCAGCAGAAATAAAGCTTCTGACCACAGTGAAAAATGCAAAAAGCTGATTCTAAACTTCATGACATTTTCCATCCCATTTTTGATGTTGTCACTCCTATTTGATTTTTAGGATAGGCCCTCATGGTTTAAATGAGCTCCTTAATCTGTCAGGCTAAGATGTTTTGAGAGCAATGTGGTCAGTTTTTATCAGATACCAGACGAACTCTTTCAAAAATGTATTCCACGCTAAAACTGCAGGATGCTTTATGCATGGTCCTTTACAGCACCATGTTAATGGATAGTTCATAAACTTACCAAATTTTATTTGCATAAGAGTTGAAAAGTCCATTCTCTAAAAATTCAAAATTAACATTATCTGAAATTTAGAAAACACTGCCAATAGTCCAATTAAAATTAATTTGCAAGTATATTGAAACGTAATTTACAGGTTTTTAAGATACTTGCCATATTCAATCAAGCTAAAAAGAATAGTTTCAGGTTTCAGAAATATTGGTTGTAGAAAAGTAACGCGATGAAAGACAGTTGTACCTACTAAAAATACAGACTCATAGCCTGGCACATCACAAACATTTATAAGAAAGCCAATTTACTTAGTGAATGCTCTTTATCTTTAAAGAGAATATTCAAGCATGTTTCTAACATAGCATACACTATCATCCTCACAGCATAACGGTTTTGTTTAAGTTTGCAACAAGTAAGTATCAAGTAAAAAGACAAGTGATACTACAAGTTTGCTTGTAGGTAAAACTAACTAAAAAGATACAGCAATTAAATATTTGCTTGGCCAATCCTAACCAGCACCTTCTACCCTGAAATTCCTGACACTACAGATAATTAAATTCAGGCAGTAGTATTAGTACAGACTGAAACAGTTTTAATATCCAGTCAAATACCTACATCCACATTTGCAATGTGGAAAAAAAGGAAAAAAAGGAAAAGCAATTTACAGTATGACAGCAGTAGCAGTCAAAATTATACCATACATGGCTGAGCAATAAGCTATCACTGCTACTACCTGTCAAAAGGACATTGTCCAATACTCCATGGATCTTCAAAAAGAAAAAGTAACAATAATAATGCCCTATGGCACACAGGTTGGAAGATCTTGTTGGAGGACTCTTCCCAAGAGAGCATGCAACATGGTGAAATGGAAATTCAAATTTCTTATTGCTAGAACTATAATGTGAAATTATGGCATAGCAAGTTTCTCATCATATTTAATTAGGCATCTGAGTTCTTAAAGAATAAATAATAATAAAATGAGAGAACAAAAGATTTTATTCCCAGCCAAGTAGGACAATAGCGTACTTTCCTGAGAATCCCTCTGCAAAGGAAAAAAATAACAGAGGGAGAGAAAAAAATAGAGCATAATAATACATTGTCTTCTATATGGATAAAATGAACAGTCGTTCCTTTTATCACATAATTATAACACTGAGAAGCAGAATAAATGCTTAAGAGCTGAGTATAAGCATAAGATATATGCTGAGCCATGAGAAAATTACAGCTTATGAGCATCCTCGAGTATAGGTTAGTGTGTCTTAGTAAGGAAGTTAGTTGCCCAAAATTATTTGCAGAGCATTTAAGCTTTTAAAACAACTGGATAAACTAAGCAAATCAGTATCTTCTATAATGAAGTATTTTGATCTTATTTTATTATTACTACTACCAAAACATGGACATAGAAGGAATTCAAAGACTGTTATCTTTAAACTTTACTTGCAGCTTTGCACCATAGAGTATAGATAGACATAAGAAAAGTATTAGAATGTTTAGGACAGAGTTCTGACTAGGCAGAAAGATATATTCTAATATTTGAATTTTAAAAGTTATAAAGAATAATTAATCATTATGACACAGATATTTACATTTGCTCTTAATGAATAAAGCACAGCAGACTAAACAGATAAGCTGAAAATATATGAATATATTACATTGAGTGAAAACATAATCCAGAAAATATAGCTTGAGAATGGTGCAGATAACTTGTTTGCATATATACTGCAATACATGAACAGAGAGTAAAAGTCATCTTCAAATTTGTCATCTGTTTCTTCATTATATTTGTTTTGCAAGATATTTTTAATAAATGCTAAACCTAAAATACATGACACTTGTATGGCCTGTTCTTAACCGTGATTCTCTGTAAATCATATATTGTATTTGTCCTTATAGGTTGTAAAAAGTTTAAGACAGATAGAAGACCTGTGAGGACAAGTGTTCTTAGTACTTTAACAAGGCTAAAAGGCATCCTGAAATACCCAGCACAAAGTTTCACATTAGGCCTACACTATAAAAGCTTGTATCTTTACCAGAATACATCACATCCATAGCAGTACTGGAACATACAAGTAGGTGAGTTTCAGTGTGTGAAAATTCACCAGTAGGTTCTCAACTGAACTCTCATGGTAAGTTTCATATTGGTACATACTCTAATTTCTGATTTTTAATTGAACATGAACACGAAAAGAAAGGGCACAAAAGAGAAGGTGGGAAGACAACACGTAAGATAAGAGTTTGGGAGCAGCAGACTAGGAAATTTGCTTGGTTGGGAACAGGGATGAGTGGGGAAGAAGCAACTGGCAGTCATGACTGTTGGCAGTCTTATTAGGATCTGTAGTAACAGAAATTCTCTCAACATCTGGGAGAGCTGATATCATGCCAGAGCTTACAGCCCAAAGATCATCCTAAAAGAGCTGAATATAAAATCAGCTGAGTATTTCCAGTATACTTTAGGTAGAAAGTGGATATCTTCTATCACAGTATTCTAATCTCAGAGTTACTAGAATTCCTTTAAAATCAAAAACTTCAATATATCCAGGGTGACAAAAAGCTGAACAGAAGATCTGCAGTTACCAAGATAACCTTTTGCCAATAACTTACATGGGTTAGGATGCACCTGAAACAGGAACTAATACTTTGTAAAGAAACACATTAAAAGCATAAAAACATGATGTAAAGTAGAACAAGCGAATTAAAAAACAAATCAAAAAAACAAAAAACACAAATATATATATGAGGCAGCAGAGACACATTGTTCTCAAATTAAATAAGCAGAATTAAATTAGCTTTTAATGCAATCTGTATCAAATGTTACGACTCACCTTTTTATCCCTCCTCCCATCAAGTTCTGTAACACCCTATTAGTACAAAGTTATCCTAACACAGGGTCTGCAAACAGGGATTTAACAGTCAATAATGTAAAAATACACAGCTGCTTAAAAGTAATTGTGAGATTAAGGTAAGCAGGGACAAGCCACAAGAACTTGGCCTATATTCTCACAAAATCATTTGGAAAAAATATATAAATAATGAGGTGTCTTTTTGTAAACTGCATCTGCATGAAGCTTAAAAGGGGACAGTAAGTTACAATGGGTGCTTTCTCAAAGAAACTTCCTGAAATATAATAAGTAGCTGAATATTTTGTACCTTCCTCTGCTCTTGCACCTTCATGATCAGTCATTCTAGAAGAGGGTGACCTAGATTGATTAATGATTCCTGAAGGGATGTGGGGTAGCTCATCATCGCCCAGATCAGCTATCATGTCGTGGAGTTTTGTCCTGTTGACTCCTGTAAATTAATGTCAGCAGCAAAAATTCATTTGATTGCTACCGCTTGACTTGGCAGAAGTCTAAAAATCGAGTTAACTAATTAAACAAGAATAATTACTGCTGGGACCTCAATAAATAAATGAATTTGCTTTTCTTTTTTCTTTGTATATTAATATCATCTATCCCTTGGAAATCAAAAGAAATTCATAAATCTGAAGACTATATGCAAACCATTTCAATTTACCAAATCAAAGAATAAATGCTTTGCGTTCTGTAGATCTATTTTATAACTTTCTGCAGGAGAGAAAAAACACAGTACCTTACAGTCCTAGCTAGAAGTCAAGCTGAGCATTAAAGTAAATTATGTAACAAAACAAACAAGATAAACATTTGTAATATTAGACAGTTTTGGCTATGCTAAACAATTTTTAACACCGAAAAACAAGAGTGCAAATAAAAAGCTTATAAATGAGGAGGAATGTACAAATAACTCATAACAGGGATGGAGGATAGGGGTACAACAAACAATTAACTCTCCCTGGTTTTGAAGGGTATTTAAATGGTATAAAATGTTTATTAAACCCAAGAGAAAGCATATTCCCAGCACTATATAAAACTGCATATGCCTGTTACACGTAAAATACAAGCATGCCACTAGAAACAAGACATACTACATCATACATGCATTAAATTAATGACTTAGACATTAGAAAACAAACAAGAATAGTCTATTTAAATTTTAATACATCTAACTTTACTACATCCATTCTTCTCTCAAAAGAATGTCAAAAGTCAGGCTTCAACCATGAAATGAAATTTCACTCACAATGATGGAATCTAGTTAAAGAAAATGATCCATAATGGCACATGACAATCAGCTTTTAATCAATCACTTACTAGGCTGTCGCCGTTTATATTGTAGAATATTTAAAAAGTATATACACAAAAAAAACCCCACCCTGTGTGCTTTTTTCGTTTGAGACTTAATAAAAACTGTATCTTTAAAAGGCCTATTAAAACATGTCTAATTAAAAATATAGCTATTTATAGATATGGCAGAATTGTTTTAAACTCTTAGGTGATATGTGCCTCTACTATTAAAAAGAAAATGCAAACTCAGAACAGAGCCTTTGTTCTATAAAAGAGTAGAAATTAAAACAATAGTAGTACAACCAATTTATTATCCAAAGCAGGAATGTTCATTTATGCTGTTAAAAGCTGTCTATAACTAATATGATCAAAATAAGTATCTAGCAATTGAGCAAATTCTCTGGAGATAACAGAAAAACCATCACAACAAAAAGTATTTCTGAAAATAGAATCATAGCAAAAGCAAACACTGCCCACCCCATGAGGCATGATACATACCTGTTCTCACTACTACTTGCAAAACATTATCTTTTTGCCAAACTAGAACTCCCTTTTACATTTTGTGTGTGTGCGCGTGTGTGTGCACTCATGCGCGCGTGTTTCTGGCATTATTTTTTTTTTCTTTCTTTCTATGAAACATTCAATATTTCCATTAAGCCCAAGAGTACTGCTACGCTGAAGTGGCCTGAAAACAAGAAATAGCTAAGTATTTCTCTCATGCAAGAGGAGAAATTTGCATTGTGAAATTTCATCTCACTCATGAACAAATGAGTCTAGAAATGAATGTTTTCGTATGGGAGTTCCAATGCAGTGAGTGTAAACTTATTAAAATTTTCTTCCCTGCTTAAAATTCTACTCTTCAAGGCAGAACATGCCCAGAAGTAATATTATTTTCCTCAAGAAAGTTACAGATGGATAAGGCAAAGGTTAAAAGAGAGACCTACTTGCATTTTAGAGGACGCTATGGAAGCTCGTATTTTCCTGCAACACACAGCGTTCCCTTTAAATGCATGAAAATGATTTCATTCTGGTTGGATTTAACATGGAAGCAGCCACGTGGGTGGATACAGAATCCCCATTTACAGACACTGCAACGCTCCTACAGGTGCTAAAGGAGAGAAACTGGTAACGGTGTTCTTTCTTGTGGAACTGAAATAACAGAAAGTCCTTTTATTTTTGATGGCCCACAGTTACATTACCTTTGCTGTTACACACTTTGGCTTGCAGTATTTTCATACCCAAGAATCAGTTCTATTAGGTCACCTAGTTAGTTTTCTATAGATCAGCAGACAGAAATAAAGTTGATTTAGTCTGAAGAGCACAATCCTGGAAAGATGCCTCTACCTAAAGAAGTATTTTAAAATAGAGAAGGTTCCTTCTTTATTTTAAAGATACAACAGTTGGGGTCTGCAAGTGGTATCTAATTTTAAAGGAGACATCATTAAAATAGCCCAGGTCTCAATCACACAGATCACGAAGCCTTTTTTTCTGTCTTTTCTATTGGAGTTGACTTTCGACCACTTAATGTGAATGCCAGCAGATACATTCTTGAAGATTTTATAAAGAAAGATAGAAGTTACCAGGGTAGCCTCAGCTATCTAGAGTTCTCTGTTCTCCAGCAGAGCACACACTTGTCTTCTCTATGCCGATACAGCTTGAGCTATTCAGCACATCCATGGAAAACTATAAGCTCTAATCTGCATCCAAACTGGACGCCTCCTTCATAAGCACATTCACCCTAAAAATATATGAGCAAAGATCTCATTCTCGGAGCAGAATGAGAAGGAACCGTAAGTTTCCACGCTCTGCTATCCACTATTACTTTGAACCACCGTTTGCTTAGTATGTCACTGTTAAGGGAATCATCAGCCTTGCCTTTCCATGTTTCCATTGTTTCATCAATTCTTATCCTTGAGGCATGACCTGAAAACAGCCCTCTATTCCTTTTATAATACAGACGTAAAAATCTTTGTAGCCCCTAAGAGAATATCTGCTGTTTCCAGCATCTCTTCTGTAACTCCTGCTAAAACATGTCAATACTCAAGAAGTGATCACCACAGAAAGTCTTACAGATGTCCATTTTTGAACAAATAGCAATTGTGATTTCACAACATCCTTTAAGTATTTTGAATATTACAAAGGGATTTTAAGGATAAGAATATGCTGTCTCTACATAAGAAACTACAGCCAACTATTCTAAGTTCTCCCTTGATTCTAAAGGATAAAACAAAACAATGGGTTAACTTGAAACCATTATGAACAAAATGGGGACATCTACTATCCCATCTCCCTGTACCTGCCTTCTGAGATCAAAAGGGCAACAGGTATTTACATGTTCAGCACCAACAGATTGTTGACTGAAAAGCCACTAACCCATTTCTATTAGCTGCAAAATGAAATACTCAAGTCTGGATCTATCACTAGAATGCCTCACATCAAGAGGCGATGCTAATGAAGATTGTTGTATTTCTACATTTGCTTTCATGCTTATCAGCTACTCTATCATATCTCCAGCAATCAGGGATAGAAGAGAGATTGGGAAAGATACCTTTCCCTTTCCACATATGGTGAACTAGACTGAGTAAGAACAAAAGAATTAAGAGCTAAAAGAAAAACTACAAGGACCAGGAAAATTAGTACAAGGGTCTTCATTTTAATAATGATATAAATGGACAATTTAAAGTCTGACAAATACTTTCCCAGTTGCTGAAGAACACACTATTCTGACCTAATGCTGTCAAATGTAGTAGGCATCATCTTCAGCATCGTGTTCTGAAAATTTAGCAGATGGTATCTGGAAAAAAAAAAAAAAATCTACACTGATTTTCCTGCCCAAAAGGATTCAAACTTGGGAAAGAAACTAGATGTTTTACTCTAGCATATATCTAGCATATTACCACAAAAAGTGCTCTTAGCAAAGAGGGCTTGGTGGAAACCAAACCTGCACTCCTTAGCTGTTTATCACAATCAAGTCCAGAATAGTTCTTTTTGTTTTGAATATAAAACAAACCCTCAATAAACAGAGGTTGAACTATTTTGCTGCTAATTCTCTAAATGCAATTCAAGTGCATTAAACTCTGTAATTAAAATTCTAAAGATATTAAAAATCCTAAGGATTTTTTTAACCTAAAGATGACCTGAGCAGGCAACCTGAATTCAAGTGCTTCCCACAAAATAATTTCTCTAGTCTACATTCATGTGTTTTAACCAGAATCCAATGATCTTCAAACATAAAGATGAATAATTGAGAAGTGAAAAGTTACCACACCTGAACTAGGGCTATGAATTCTGTCATCAACAAAACTTTGAATTCAGACATATTACTTACCACTGAGATATTCTAATGGATTTTTTTATTGGCTATTTGCCCTACTATGCTATCTTCAAAATAAGTGATAGTCAAAACACATTTACACTAAGATGTCACACAGACCTCAGAAAATATATTTTGCTAGAATCTCTGACAATTCCCTTGAAATTTTGAAGGGCGAAAGACAACTATTCAGGATGAATTGCAGTGTGTTATCAGACGTTAAGAGCAGAAGAAGCTCTTATACTAGGAGTTCAGGAGTATTTTTAAAAAGCTGAAAGAAAACTACAAGTCAAAGATTGCAAATAAACCTGCCCAACCTTAAATGCATGCTTCTCTGTTTTAAGTTACATTGTTCTATTTACTCTGTGTTTTAGAGGCCAATTCTTAATCAGGAATTACTATTGCACCCATGCAGAACCCACCCACAACCTACCCTGTAAGACTATCCCTACAATTCGGGTATTTCCAATAGAAAGAAGCTTAAATTTTATAAAAATAAGCAATGACTTATGTCACTCTATAGCAGTGAGACACAGTTGTATCCCAATTATTTTTTTTGTTTTTTTTTTCTTCCAGGAACATAAGCAGGTTTCAACATTTATATCAAGAAAGTACTCCTGTAAGTTCTGACAGTGGAACATACTGTCCAAAGCCATCTGATACACAGCGAGATGCTAACTGATAGCCAACATTGCCCATCTTCTACGGTGTAAGCTTAATGTTAGAGTCTTGAAGCTACTGGAGGAAAGCACAGATGAAGGGTAGTGTTTTGATGAAGTATTGTTAATTTTCATGCTTACAATGAGGTATTTCAGATGTAATTATCACTGTTTAAACAGTTGTTCCCAATTTAATCAATGCTACAGACCATTAAAACTTCACTTCGACAAAGTAGTATTGTTTGGATCAGAGAAGATTTTACTCTTCTTTTAAAAACAGTAAGACTGTTACAGATAGAAAAACAAAATTATGAAAATCCTGCACAGGACTCAAGGAAGCAATAACCGCAGGAATGAGAAACCCTTTCCAGACAAATAAAAAGATGCCAGAAGAGTGCCAAGAAAAATATGGAGCCCTGGGAAGAGCTTCTGGTATAGTTTTATTGCTGTAACACCACTCAACGCTGTTTTAATGCTGCTTACCTCGTAAAAGCCAGAAGCAGAAACTAACTAGTGTGGTGGTGTGTGAAACGACAGAAATAAACCTTCTAACAGAAGTACAGATTCAAGAGCTTTTGAAATTGCATCTTTCTATTTTTAACCCACACAAAACCAAACATAACTCTCCTAAATCCTTTGTTTTTCTTCCCCACAAATTAAAACATTTGCTGCTAATTTGCTGTCACTATGCTTCTAAAACTGTCTAAAAATGGAAAGTTCAACAAAAATTTTCCAAGTAAGAAAATCCATTTTGATAGTAAAAGTTCTTATCCTTACAAAATAGTTTGTGCAACTTTGATAAATATTAACTGCTTATCTGCATATTAAGACACTTCATTATTATCCAGACTACTTCTATAAATTCTAATGATCAAAGGTTGGACAAAATAAATGTTTTACTTTGACAAAAATTGTATATTTACATGTGTATGTGCGAGTCCTGCAAAACTGCACAAAACAATCAACGCGAAGAAACTGATTTAGAACTTACTCAGAGTGATTTTGCATTTTAAAATCAACAATTATAAAACTCTTTATGGAAAGTGTTACAATAACTCATTACAACCTAGTTTAGTTCATTCACACAATTTTTCATCTCCCAGGTTATTGTTATTGAATATATCTAGAAACAGTACTAATTAATACACTTCAAAAAGTGAAACACTGCAATCAAGGTAGTTTCTTCAAAATGACTCAATTAATACCATTTTAAATATCAAGAGGTTTGTGTAGGGAATATAAAGTTTAGTAATACATTTTTAAGTTACTTAAAGCTGAAGCTTGGTTCAATTTATGCCATTTCAAAAGGACACCTGGCTTGAAAACTCTTCCTCTCAAGAGTAAAGAAATCTCAACACAGAAAATCCACCAAAAAGTTTGTATTCACATTTCATATATTTTTTAACTTCTCACTCTGTCTTAGGTTGTAAAAACACATACATGCCCATAAGTAGTAATAAAACAAGCTTTAATTAAATCCAAGCTAATTAAAAAAAATAATAATCAGTATATTAGTATTTTACTTTGAAAAAGTAAAGAAAGACTTAATTCTTTTCTTTACACTTCTGAAGTAGAAATATCCCCAAAATGCAAGATTGGACACTCACATTTAAACTTGCTTCAAAGTTATTATTTTTTCTTTACTGAATTTAGTCTTAAAATATTTATGTGCTTTAATTATTTCTTGTCTAGGAAATGGCTGAAAAATGAAGCTTTTAACATAGTCACATTCAGCACAGAGAAAGTTAAAGTTGCTGTCCCCCTTTACCAAAAAAAAAAAAAAAAAAAAAAAAAAAAAAAAAAAAAAAGAAAGAAAGAAAAATTTAATGAAAACAGTAAAATAGAACTTGTGAGAAAAAAAAAATCTTGGACATAGATAAGCAAAAAGTTGTTGCATGACAATATTCAGAATCTGCACTTACTCTTCACCCCTTTCTTCCCCTTTCGTTCCTTCTTGTACTGTTCCTTCAGTTTACTTATTAGCCCCTGGTCTACATCCCAAACCTCAGTAGCTGGGGACAGGTCATCTTTGTCTACACACAGCATATTATTAAAAGAAAAAAAAGAAAAAAAGAAAAAAAGAAAAAAAAAAGAAAAAAAAAGGAAAAAAAAAAAACACAGCAATTGGCAATGCAAGCTCTTGGCCATTTACTTTCACAGCTGTATATGATCATCAATAGAAAGCTCTTCATTATTCCTTATTTTAAAGGTGCAGTCTCACTTTTTAAGTTCATAAAATAGTAACTTTCATTTCATAAAATTTTCCAAGGCACTGTTTAAAAACAGCTATACATTTGCACAATGTGTTAATTTGTTACTAATGAACAAATAAATCATGCTTTTTAAGTAATTGCTTGTTAGATGCTTCAAAACACATAAAGTTGTGTTCACAAATGATTACTGCATCTTTAGAAAGGTAGCATTAAGAAAATTTTCAGCCAGTGGCTATATCATTCATGAACAAGCAAGCCAGGGCAGTCAGTGGCAGTTTGCTGATCAAGACCCCCATGCATTCTTTCCCACTCATCCCACATGCACAAGAACAACTTTGGTCCTACAAGCAATCACAGAAACAGTAACCACATCCCACTGTCTTTCAGCAATTCCATTATAATCAGCAGAAACACAATTCCAGAGCAGTTTCCAAAGACATGCCTTTTCTGTGTGACATCTACTACTGAATTTATTATTATCCAAGAAGAGTCAAGCTGCAACTTTTCCATCACTATCACTAGTAGCACTAGTATCACTATCACTAACATTTCTGGAGATGTGGGATTAGTAAAGGATAAATTTACATTCATCTTGTCTTCGAAGTGTATCTAGAATCTTTGCTTGAAGACAAGCAGACAAAAATTGATAATTAGGGGGAAAAAAAAAAATCTTGGCTTCTGCATCAGTTAAACCTATGCTCACAAATTACTTAGATCTAATTGATAAATGCCCAGTACAATCACACCTACAACTATATGTCTGTCTCCAAAAACCAGCTATTTTTAATGCCAGTTATTCAGGTGATAAAAGTATGTAAGAGAAGCCATAGACAACAGAAAGCAAACTGCTGATTTGTTTATTAAAATAACTTAAAATGTGTTCTTTTATGTTAGGCCCTAACAAAACATATGCATTTAGGATGCAAGGTATATAAACCAGAAAACTAGTAACAATTACTTCAAATACAGTGTTTTGTGTTAAAAAAACATCAAAGAAGGGGAGGACACCCTAGGGCACTGAGGCATCCCCACAAAACCACCACTAAACCAGCAGGTATTAATGGCAGAGGTCAGCAAGTGAGAAGTGGCAAAGGTGGGGAAAGCAAAGAACAGGAAAAAATCTCATGGATACCTGGCCTTTCCACAAACATTTTGGAGAGCAGAACAGAACAATTAGGTCTTACACCAAACTAAAGCTACCACTGACAAACTGCAGCCACAAACACCTCATTCTCTAGGATCACAGGGCCAAAACACTGATACAGAAGAAGAGCAAATACAGGAGACACTACGTAAGTCAGAGGACATTTCCAAACCAAATAGGAAGGAGTTAAAAACAACATATAAGTATATATATTTTTAAATGTCTTTAAAATATCCCACCTATCACCAAGGCAATTAACCTAAGGGCAAGTTAAAATGGGAGGAAGAAAGAAGGGGAGGAATAATCCAATGCAACAATAGTAAAAGGAAGAGAATCAGCTGTGTACCTGTACTGTTGAGAAAAAAAAAGTGGGAGTTAACATACTCAACTTCTGGTTCAGTTTAAGAACAATGTAATGTTGCTGGGAAGGAGGAAGGGAGGACAGAAGCCAAGTGTCACTCTGGTGTTTGTGAAAAGGTGTGGTATACTTTAAATTATGAGCATCAAACTCCCCAGTAATGGCAATGACAAAATTGAAATAGCATGTACAATCTGTGTGCTATACTGAAACTTTAAGAAAAGATGAAAGAACAAGATACCATGATATGAAGAACCTTGAAATATTTCAAACACACACCATCTTAAAAAAAAATTAAAAAAAAAAAAAAATTAAAAAAAAAAAAAAAATAAAAAAAAAAAAAAAAAAGAAAAAATGCCCTCACAAAACACACACTTAACTTCATACTCTTAAGCATGAATTTAAGGAAAGAACAGCTACAAAGTCCTCAAAGTCAGTGACATACCATGAGGGGAATAGTGCTATGAGAGTTAGAAGTCTGTCTTCCGGTTTATTTAAGGTGGTAAATTGCTATAAAGTGTTTGAGAAACTTACAGATATCATGTTCATCTGGTCAAATTTGGAAAACATCCCTTTTAGACAGAAGTTTGTTTCTTCCTCCCCATTTCCTTGCCTCAGATGTGAGCACTTTGATAACAACTGAGTGGCTCTGGTTGGACCAGTTACCAAATCAGCTAAGACAAGTGTTTGTACATACTCTTAAAATGCTCTGCCTCACTTTCGCCATGGGTTAACATGAATTCTATAAAAAAACAGTTCGAAGTTCTTCTAAGAAGCATGGTGGGTCAATAACATTTGACAAATTCGACAAAAATTAATTTTTTATATCAGTATTTCAAATCAGAAACCACAGATTTTTGGTTAACTAGCTAAAAAGATCACAATATACAACAGGCTGGAAAGAAATCTCAGATAGTAATGACCTGGGATTGCTATAGACAAGGAAGCTCAGTAAGTTTCAGCATCACAGGACAAGTCAGTTCTTTGCATGAATTAGAACATCAAGATGTCTTCATCTCTCTGGTAAAACTGAAGCTACAACCAGAACTTTCTGCATTGCTCTACATTTGAAGTGATGCTGAAAAGTGAAAGCCACAAATTTGGTTTTCAAGGTTGAAAAATACTTTATGCTAAGTGATTTGCTTCTTGTACTAAACAGATGATTAAGTGTCAAAGAGGGTAACAGGAACTAATCCTTTGATATTAATTTCAAAAAGAAAATTCATTCTAATACTTCAAATCAAAACTGGATGGTTTTCCTGCGAGATATACCAGTATTTCAATTTCTGTAGGTCTTTATATTGCATTTGCTCAATGATATGCTTATCTGAGTGCAACAAATTCACTGTCTCAATAAAGCAATCAAACAGGATGGTCTAATGGTACTTTTTGGTCTTACAAAGACTTAGTGCAACTGCAGAACTGTTTTACACCATAGTTCAGAAATGCAGATTGTCAACGTTCATATCAAGGTAGATGTCAATGTCTTGGATAGCTCTTAATTCTTTTTTCTACCCGAATTCTCTCCCTCTTTCAATTTCATCTTTTGAAAGATCTCCAGTTCTGTGAATTTCTGAAATGTATTTAGCTCACTGTTTCATATTGAAACAGTAACCTGTTTAATTTTAATATTGACTCTTAAAAAAAGTTGGAACAGTCCAGAAGAGTGGCGATTCTCTTAAGACAAGCTATATTAGCAATAGCATCTAAAAATCTTAGCTAGTAAAACTAATTATACTAATTCTTCCCTCCCTCCCCCCACCAAGAACACTAAAGATAAGTTTAACTTGAGCACAAACAGAATTTAAGGCTCCTGATCAAAAGGCAAACATGAAAAAACACGAAACAAACAAACAAACAAAAAAAATTTGAAGGCTGATTTAATTCAGGCATAAAAATACAGAAATTCTGGTCTTTCCTATGTAATAAGGATTTTTTTCTTTTAGAATTTAGAATGAAGAGCAAAGCATAAAATAATCCTATCTGCTGCAACAACAGCATAAACAGTTTCAATATACAGTATTCTATTATTTAGTCACCAGCATTTGATCTTCAGTCATCCGCACATACACTCCAATTTAGTAGGTGCTGCAACACATCTTCCTAGATTTATATTCTTAAACTTTTTTGTTAACATCTTACCCCACTCTGTTCCATCTCCTGAACTTCGGGCTTCTCCAGCTCCCTCACCATCTTCAGCTGTCACTAAAAAGTCAAATTCTTTCAAAGCTTCTTCAGTATCAGGGTCATCTGTAAGGTCAGCAGCTAAACCTTCATTACCAATCTGCAAGCACATAACATTTTTTGTGCAATTGAACCATGAAAACTTATCTACCAATATACATCTAGGTTAGAAATGATACAAATTACCTTCAGTGAGGGTTTAGTTTCACAGGAAAACATTTTTCAATTTCAAGACAGAAAGTGTCACCATGCTATTTTTTGCTCACCAGAACATACTATATTTAAACTGTCTGTACCATAGTCAAATTAATGTGGTTGTTTGTGAAAAAGCCCAGTGATGGGGGAATATTCCTTAACAATGAAAAAAGAACTAAAAGGGACAGATTATCCTCTATCCTAGCAAGAGTTGCTCGCAGAAGTGAAAACTAAAGAAAAAAAAACAAAACAACACAACATTTAATTGAGGCTTATGAAAGAGGCTACGGGAGACAAGTTTCTACTAGGGTCTTTACATTTCCAATTAAGAAGCTACATAAAGGAATTAAACAGTTTTTTGGCGTGGAATCTACTTTTTCACTACATCATTTAGCTGTTTCTCCACATGGGATTGACTACCTCCTCAAAAACTCAGAAATGATGCAAACTGTCTGGTTTAAGATTTGCCATGTAAGACGACTCAGATTATTCAGAGATGCAGAAATAAAATCAGATATGCCTTTTAGCAGGTAGCTAGTTGGAAAAATGAATTTTTTAAAGGGATTTCAGATTTACACCCTACACAATATTTAAAAAAAAAAAAAAAATCTTTACTTTGTGTTTTTTATTTATCCGATGCTTTTCTTTTCCTTCTGCAATATCTTCTATCATGTCGCTCTCCTCTTCCTCATCACTATCATCGGCATTTTCTAAGAAGTTAAATGTTTCAAGAACGTCACCAGAATTCCTATATAAAATAAACATTAACTGGGAGTCAGTCTTAATTGCTGTTGAGATTTTCAAAGATTAATTAGATCAAATGCAACTGCTGCCTGACTTAATAGTTTAAGATCTTTAAAACATACAAAACAACATGAAATGGCTGCACAAAGAAGAGTTTCTACAGTTGAATAATTCCTTATGGTAAAAAGCATCCCTCAATAATATCTTGCCTTAAGAGAGTATTAAATAATTCAAGGATATTGACACTGAACTTATACAGCCCTGCCTACTTTCTACCTAAGGCTTGCAGTTAATCGCATTTAATTTCTTAATCAGTCAGCCACACTGCAGGTTTTCAGAGACTCCAGAGTTAAAACTGGATGTAAAATAAGCAGTACTTATCAACGACCAAGTAAAGCACATATTTTACTGTATGTAAAAGTAAAGCACAACCATACACATTTCCTATTTCTTCATTTACCTTTTGATTTCCTGTCCCTTTTGTTTTGATGAAGGAGATTCACCTCCATTGAGGATCTGCTCCAAGTTCTTTGTTTCTACTGAACCATTTGGTTCTGAATTGGAGAGCCCAAGCAAAGACCTTACCCGCTGGGAGCGCACATCCAATATTGTATCTGTATAACCTACTTCCTGAAGATACCTACACACATTAGGAGAAAGGGGAAATACATTTTAGAGAAGAGAAACTAAATCTTTATTGTTAAATGAATGCAATTTATGAAAAAGACCTGTCTTCACAAAACATCTAGGCATTCCACCTGTGGCTTGCTCTGGCAATATTCAACTAAAAGCTTAAGCCGTGGGGCATCCAAATTTTAATCTCTATTATTTAAAGCAAAGCTGAAGATTCCAGAGACCTGAATAATGAACAACTATTTGCCTCAGTTACAGAGTTTCACAGAGTAAACAGAGCTGCTAATAATCCAGAAAAAGTATGAAAACACCAGCACTCAGTAACATTACTTACTGTCTTAGTAACTGTCTGCCTTGCTTCCAGGTCAGCTGGCTATTCTGAGGTACTGTAGGAACCTCTGTGTCTTTGGTTTCTTCTAAAAGATATTGAGATATTTATGCATTTATGTATATGTACTTTTTTTTAAAGAGACAACAAGGAAATTGAGAACAAATCTTAAACTAATGAATCAAGCTTTAAGCTTGTTAAAATAAGTTGTTTTTACAAATCCACATTCTGTAACAGTATGGTAGAGCAAAAGATCAGCTGTTGCAAAAACATTTAAGTGTTATTACTGAGCCCAATGGCAGCTAAAAAAGAAGTATAATACTGTTACACATACAGCACCTAACAGAGTTTGTATTTATTAATCGTTAATTTATTAATTCTTCTTCCTACCTTTGACTTGTGATACTTTTTTGTAAAGCAAAGTTAACTAAAAACCAGGCATCATCTTTTCATTTAAAAGCTACTTACTACAACCACTTTTGTATTAATGCTATTTGTTTCTTCCTAAATTATTACACCACTTCAATTTATAAGCAGTCCTATGCACGAGTGCTTAATTTTTTTCTTCCTTCTCTCTCTCAACCTCTGCTGAAGTACCAAGCTTCAGAAAGTTAAAACAAACAAACAAACAAAAAAAATACTGATCTTTCACTTGAAGGCAAGAATTACTTAAGTATATAGAAGAAAATCTTGCCCCAATCAGTTAAAGCATACTGCTAAAAACAAAACAAAAATGGCTTTCAGCTGTTAAAAAAAATGTCACTGAAAACACCAAACCAAATGCAGCTAAAAGTAAAGCAGACTATTAGTGTTCGGAGAAAGAGACGTTTAAGACATCACATCAGTTCGCTGAAAATAAGTAATACTTAGGGCCCACTGCATTTTCACTATGGCAGACTATGAAAGTTTTTAAAAGACATGCTAAAAATCCCAACAAACATGCAACTGAAATCATGCTCTCTACTTTCAAGTGAGGTTACAAGTACCCCAAATGTGGCAGTTAAAGCAGGAGAAATGAAATACTGTTTAAATAGCCAATTTTACTACTAGAAAAATCTGTGAAACAGTTTTTTGACACATTACCACACTGTGGTTCCTATGGATCCACATTTCAAGAGAAGCCACACGCAACTGCTTTTACTTATTAAAAAAACGCTACCACCTTTCTTCCATTAGCAAGATAGCAAGACTGAAAAGCAAAACTGTACATTATTTTGTATCTATGTTGCAAAGTTAGTTACATTCCAAAATAACATTAAGGAGAGTCTGTTTTTTCTCCTAGGACGCTTTTCCTTTATCTGCAATCAAAATAAAGGCTTAAAAACAGTTCTTCTAGGCCAATGTAGTGGGGTTTTTTTTTTTGTTCTCCCGCCCCGCCCTTTCAAAATCTAACATCCTGCAACAGCACCAAAAAGACAGAATTTCCTATGGTTTCTTTTCTGAATTTATACTTCCTTTGCAATTATCTCATAAGAGGATATCACACAAAATATTAAATCCTTCAAAAATGGGTACTTAAAAAAAACAAAGAGAACCAGCAGCTGAATTGTGTAACCAAATTTCTTCCATGTCCATAACCCTTTTGGAAAAAGGAAAAGTCATTTCATTTTGAGCCTGAGCAAAATATTTGCCTAATATCAAAATGTCTCTTAAATGAGAGACATTTAATGAAATTTCTCTAAAACTCACTTTGAGAGGATGTGAGCTAGGCGAGAACTGCCCACTACAAAAAACCTGAACAACACAAATGAACAGATCTAGTGCAGTGGATG
This sequence comes from Crypturellus undulatus, assembly GCA_013389825.1. Lineage (NCBI taxonomy): Eukaryota > Metazoa > Chordata > Aves > Tinamiformes > Tinamidae > Crypturellus > Crypturellus undulatus. The sequence continues at coordinate 124,896 of VWPW01003393.1, read as the reverse complement.
ATGGAAGAATTACAACAAAATGGGCTACTGTCAAGGAAACTTACCTGATTCAAAGGTTGGCATTTTCAAGTCACCTTGGTTCAGTTCTGTGCCATATTTTAATTTATGATATTTTGCCCTGAAATATATAAAAAAACACGCAAGTGTTAAATTAGTATACAACGCTTTCATCAAATGAAAACAACCTACAAATACTATTTAAAACAAGCATATAAACACAACCTTATTTCTCCAAATAAAAAGATTGCAATAATTATTGAATTATTCCTAATCTTTAAAAACTACAATATTGGTTCTTCTTAAAGCTATTCACTACTGTGAAATAAATCACAGGTTAAGTTATGTTCTTCAAGAATGGGGGGGGTGGGGGATGTCAGCTGCTATAAGAACTTTCTGAAATTGGCAGGTTCAATTATTTCGCATGAATTTCTTCAGTTATAGCACTGTCATAGCAAGCCAAACACTCTGTGATAAGTCGCATGCTTTGGGTCCCTGTCTACTTGTTACCTTCAATTCGCTTTTCAGATCTTCTCCTGTCCTGTCTTAGCTTACAATACAGATCTTTTTCCTCAACAGAACCATGCTGTATCGCTAGCTTCCTGAGCTGAGCACATTCTCCTCCCGTTTTCTTCTTTTGCTTTGACTCAAGTCCTAACTTCCAATTAGTACTCACAATCCATCTATGCAAGTGTGCCTCACCCCTCTAATATTCTGATCTCTCATCACCTATTCTTCTATCATTTTTTAATAAAAACCTCTCTCAGCAATGCAGGCAAGCATTTACAATACAGGCATGCACTAGCCTTCCAATCCTTCAGTCTATCATACTTCCAAGAGTATCACCTGCATCACTACGAGTAGACCCTGGAATTCCCTAGATATATCTCAGACCTTTCAAAACTTAAGTCCTGCCTGCAAATCCCCTGGGATAAGAATTCTCAAACTCTCAGGGATAGGATCTCTAAAAAGTTCTGCAGTAGAGCACAGGTGACAGAATTCTGGTAGTAAACAAGTTTTACAGAAACCTCTATAAAATAACCAAGGGTAAAGTTTTAACTATAACAACTGAGTCGGAGTCAATGCTCATCAACTTTCAAGATTGCTGCCAAATACGAAGATACTAGGATGTCCTCAAAAATGATACATAGTGAAATGAGCAAAACGAAGCATTCCCAATAATTATTTTCTCAGCTGAACCATTGCTCCAAAGTTGCTCTGAAGGCAATTCAAAAAGTCTTATTAACAACCTGTCAGCAGGTGGCACTACTGACCCTTTACAGTAATTCCTATCAGTCAAGGTACCTTACACGTATTTGCATGCCATGAATTTGGCTGACTGATGATTAAATAACTACAAATGTTTTAAAATTATTTGTGAATCTGAATGTATTCTAACAATGAACCAGTAAAACTGTATATATTAGGTCTTCTAAAATGTGAAATAATGCCTTTGTTCCACATTGTAGCAAGCAGTGTAATGGTAAAATGTACAGATTAAGTGCACAAATCATGTCCTACAAATTATTATGCTTTTTCGGCAAATGAAAATCACAGAATGAAAATAATTAAGATATTGTACAATTAAATTAAGCAGACCGAATGTTTTGGCCTAATTCATAAATGAATTCATTAGAGCATTATAATTAGAAAACTCATCTACATTTGATCATTTTGGAGCTGTTGAAAACACTATTTACAAGCATCTGTTCAACTTCGGAACTCTAATTTCGTATATAACAAAAACTCTGCTTTAATTGCTCATTACTGAAAATGAAGTATCTCATCTGAAATTATAGCAATGACACAAATAAGCCAAAATAAAGATATATGTAATAATATCTTTCACATTACATTTGATACTGTTTCAATTCTGCAGTAGAAAACTAATCTTACTATATTCCAATAAAATCTAGACTTACACGCATACTCCTTTCCACGTTGGCACACAAGGCAGACAGTGGTATTACTTCCCCTGCTCCTACCATGCACAATAACTCAGTTCTGCAAGAGGCACCTTCCCTGCCTTTTCAAGGCTAACTTACCACATTTCTAAGGGCAGGGTGAGAGAAGACAGCCGGAACAGGAGAAGCAACGTCCCTAAATAGCCGCATACAATCAGATAACTTAATCGTTGAATTCTATCCATTAGTTACAAGGATATAAACCACTTCCAAGCCAAAGCCCACAAAGCCAAAGTAACAAGCACAGGTCTATGATCTTGAGAAGCTTGAACACAGCTTGAAGCACGGTAGCTCAGAGTACAGATAGTCTGTTGCTGTAAAACACTGAAGTATCCTCTAGCTACAAACAAAAATCACCACACACGTAACCACTTACGGCCTAACTTTACTGCAAAAGCTCATGAAGAACTATACTCAAAATATTGAAAGAAATCAAAAAAATCATCATTTTACATCTCAAATATTGCACTTGTTGTAAAGAGTTAACCACTAAAAACGCCAGGTTATTTTGCAACTACTACTGCATTTTATTTAATGATACATGCTAGATGTCCTGATTCATAACCTTTTTTACTGAGAAATCACAATATTCCATCGTTGCCCGAGTGACTGGATTGCTGATGCCTTACAATTTTACACTTCACTGTACAAAACTTTCTCAACATCAAGAAGTCAGAAAGGGAAGGAAAGAAGAAAAAAAAAAAATCGGGTGCAACACCCAATGTTCCCTTCTAATAAAAAGAAAAGCTACTTACTTTGTTGCAGGATCATCAAGGGCAATACGCAGTTGAATTCAGCTGCTTTTAAAGTGCAAGAATTGAGCCCGCTACTGAAAATACAGATGCCTTTGAAGATAGCTTACCTAACAGCTTTGCAAAGTAAGATACTAATTTCAGTCAGCAGTCAACAGAAAAAAAAAAAACATAGCTATGAAAGACACTTCACAGCTATATATTGGAGTGCTTTGTTTTAAACGCATTAAATACTGCACTAAATGCTACAGAAAAATTTATCTATCAAAATTAGAAATTCTACCACAGGAATAAAAAATATATCAAAAATTACCATCAAAAGATACTGTTCTGCAACAAAATACAATCTTAGAATTTTGTGTAACAAATATAAATTAGTTATAGGAAGCAAGAGGACATCTTTTAATTATTTTTCAAGATGAATATAACTGAAAAGTAGGTAAAGGTATAATACTTATGTGTTGTTATTATTAAGTTTTAATTATGTTTTAGTATGTTTTTGTAAGTACAAGAAGGGCCTAGCAGATTTGTTCTTATTTAATTTGCAATTACCAGCTCAGAAAACCCGATCAATTTGAATATGCTGTGTTTAAGCCAAGAAATTTAAAAAAACATATTAACCAATTTGAAATGAATGTGACATTTCTATTACAGCAGTCACTCATCAGAAAATATGACCCAAGAACAGTAGTAGCCAATTCAAAGATGTATTTTTCAGTCATTACTGTCAAAAAGCCACATAGCTTGCACAGTGTAATTATGATCTGACATTAAGACAGTTTACATGAAGTAAACTGCAGAATTATCTGGTAGAGATACTGTGTGTCAAGTGAAGACATTTTCTTCCGTTCTGCAAAATCTTCCAAGTCAGATAAAAATTGACCAAATACATATACCTACCTTTCTTGCTTTAATGCATATTCTAACATTTTTATTCTTCTCACTAAATCTTTCTTCAAGTTTTCTTGACCCTTTCTTTCCCCTTGTAAAAACGCTATTCGAGCCTGAAAACAAATAAACATAAAGGAGTTTTATGCAATTTTGTTGCTCAAAGAAATAAAATCTAACACATAAAAAAGAAAATCTATTTTGCATAGTAACATTCAGTTTCAGTCATTTAGTCAAAATCATTAATAACATTAATAACAAAACAAAAATACTTCTGCCCCAAAGATATGATCTTATTTTCTGTTAAATTTCCTTGTCTTGAAACGAAGGTATATAAATTAGTATAGTAAAAGATGGTAAGAGGAGGAATAATAACCATTTTAAAACACATGCATTTTTCCTTGTGGCAGTTAGCATAAATTCTTTAATACATTTTCTTCTAAATTGGAAGTCATATTAAAATACACTCATCATACTTCAAGCAATTCAGTTAACATTAGCACACAGTTGAAGAAACAAAGGGGCACAAGAATTCCAAAACATAACTTAGAAGATCATAATAAAAGAAACAAGTGTATTTTACAGATTCAGATGTTACTCTCTGCTGAAGACACTTGGAATATTAGAATATTAAGTGAGAATCATTTTAGTGTGTTCTTCTTTACCGACTGAGCAAAAAAATGCCTTCTGTAAAGTACCAAGCATACCACCAACCTAACTTTTACAAAGGAAAACTGAAGTTTCCTACTTGCCTGCTAACCTAGTAGACAGACTCAGTAGAACATGCCAGCCATTTCAACTAGTGAAAAAGGTTGAGGTGACTTTTGTAAGCTAAAATCCTTAGCACCATAATTCAAGATAATATAATATAATAATTTTTATTGGAAATAAAGAAGGATAAAAACCCTAGAAAAAAGACTATAGCAGTGACAACATTTCTCTATAAAGGTTAATAATCACTGTTGTAATTTCACATGTTACAGGCACAATGAAAATGCAGAGATCTAGTCTGAAATTGGTCTAGTTTTTCAGATTTTAAAGTGTGGTTTGCCAGAACTCTTGCTTAATCACCTTGGTGAAAATTTGTAAGGGTTTAACCAAAACTGTCACTCCTTTTGCAAAATCAAGCAACACCACAGTATAAAACTTTGCACACCCTCCCAGTATGATCTTGCACCTTCTAGCTCTGTGCTCAATGCTTTTAAGAAATAAACAATGTAAAAAAGTAAAATGTAAAATGTAAAAAACAAAAAAGTCAAAACATTCTTTTATTTTGCATTAGCTAACTAATGATTTAATCAACTAAAAACTTAGCAAGAACAATGCAGTTCTGAATAAGGCCATCAGTTACAAGGCTGTAGTGAAAGCGCTCCCAACCAACCACTACCATGGTTGCCTTGTGAATGCCGCAACACACAACTGTGCAGAAGGAAGAGCTTTGCTATGACTATAGAGATATTTCAATTCCTAAGTCTGTTCTCTATCTTGACTTCAACAGCAGGTTCCCACTGGAAGAGGGTGGAGGGAGTTGAACAAAATCCAACAACGGTACTCAACTGCAATTATGTATACAACTTTATTAATCTAAATTAAATAACAATTGACACTAATCTAGTAGAAAGTTAACAGCCTCCCACAGAAAACTGTGTTTATACATTTACATTCTCTTAGTATAAGGCAGTGATGACCAGACAACTCCACTGGTTGCCTTACCTTTCATTAATCAAGGATAAGACAACATAAGCTTCTGTTATATAAACGGTCTCCTTATACATAAATATAAACGTGTATATAGAGTGATCAATTACTTCCAAACGACTTCTGCAACTACTCTATTAAAGGATACTTTACAATCAGTTCAAAAAGATTGTGAGATACGCACGTTTATGTTCAATGTCATACTCCAAATATTTGGAAGTTACTGTGTGAACACAGGCTGTTGACAGAAATAAAAACAGAACTAAATACTTATGTGATTATCATCCAAGGAAAGTCACAAAAGCTCTTACACACTTTAACCGGAATGCAGCTCTCAACTCTTTCCAAAATTCAAGTCTTCTGTAAATAATGGTCTTTTCTCTTCCTAATAGTCTTCATTCATTAGCTGGCTTCCTTTTATAACTATTTTACAGATCTTAGTTGCCAGCTGCAACTGTTGGGCCTTATTCCATCTTCAGTTTCATGACAACAGGGCAAAAAAAATAATATACTGTGTGATCACACACAGAGAAAGAGGAGGATCTGCCTCCAAAAAGCACACAGCCCAACTATTTTCCTCTTCTGGAATATTCAGTGTATTTGGGCACACAGAATCTTCCCTCATATTTACTAGCCTGGATTTCACACTTTTCAACCAGGCTGGATAATGACCTAAGTGATCCTGAAAATTCAATATACGATTGAAATAGCTGTATAGAAAACAAATGGATTAACAGACAACAGGATCTTTATAACAGTCTTTACAGGGTACAAAAGGCTGGACAGTCATTGCGACCAAGAATCTACTTGCTTAGGGAGATAGCAATCAAAAGTTTGCTGCTCTGCCACAAGACATTTTGTTCCTTTACCAAACTTCACCTTAGTTTTTGGTCAATTCTTTTAGCATCAATTTCAACAATGATGCGTTTGTCTACATATTTGGTTGATTTTAGTATTTTAACTTTGTTTTCCACTCGATATAAAACCAAGAATAAAATCATTACAGATTTGCTGTGTAGGCAGCATTAAGAACTTTCCTTCCTTAGGCAATATAAACTTTCCTTAGGTATGCAAACTACCATTTCACATATTGCATGACAGAGTCCCAAAAACTGAACTATACATGAATACACAATTTCTTCCCGCTGACTTTTTTCTGAGAACCAGTAAGTCTTGGGCTCAACAACCAAGTAAGCACCTCAGTCCCCCTCGTGATATAGTTGCACTAATCCAGGTTCGATACACCTAGACAAATGCTTAAGATCTCTCGATAAGACTCCTCTGATCTTTAGCGATTCCTTTCTGCTGGAACATTTCCCAGGAAAACTAGATTACATAGAATTTATAATCATATCTAATGACTAGACCTTGACTGATGCTGAAGTAGGGAAACAGAAGGGGGTACCAAACAATGTGGTATCCATCTCAGCTCCCTTGCACTTACAACAGAAACCTTTCTATGTCTTAAACCAATCCTTATGTCCGCCAGCCAATGCCAAAAGGCTGTTGGCCCTCTACTGTGCTGACATAGCTGCTTACGCTGCTATACATTAGGTGTGATCAGGAAATCAATCTATTTTTTGCTCAGTTCTGAACACATCACAGAGTCATGGGAGTGCTTAGGCTGAATGGGGCTGAATGAGAGCTCCTCTCAGTGACAGCATGGTCTTAGATCAGCTCAAATGACCACAAAGCCACACTCAGCACAGCCAGCTCACAAGAGGCACAAACAAGAAGTGGACCTGGAAAGTCAGGAATGTCACAACAGAAAAGAAGCACTGACCTTCCTGAGCTTAATGTAGAGTTTTAAAAAAGTGTAGTAGCAAGATTATTTCCAAGGGTGGGAAAAGTGTTATTTTATAGCAAACAAAAAGTAGTATTTCTATAAGCAAAAAGAGAGGTTTCTTGTGGTTTTATTAATGAAGTTGAATGTAGTGACATTCAGATTTTTGTCCAAAACTCCTGCTTCCAGCTAGGCTTGTGTTTTGGTTTGATTAGCAACAAGGTCAGTCAGAAGCGTCTTCTTCGGGTCAGCACCTCCCTCTTCTACTGAGGAGTCCAGTATTACAGTATATCCACAGCAAGACCTGTTACCCTGCTACAAAAATTATGCAACAGTTGATAACTCTGGATCCCCGCTATACTTGACTGTCAGCTGCAGACACCACCACCACCACACCAACAGCCACAGCTGTATTATGAGGGAGAGCACCAGGAACCAGCCTGAGGGGCAGCTACTTGGCCTTAGTGCAGGGATGCATGAGATGCATGAGATAATGCCCAGACCTGGGCATGCTGGATGTCGAGGATAAAGAGAATTATTGACCACTTGCTGGAATAAAACACAGATCTCCTTTTAAGGAGAAAAGAAAAAGAAAAAAAAAAGAAATCTGATGTCAAATAATTATAGAGTGAATATATAAAAGGGAAGGGGGCAAATTAAGATTTTAACAATACTCTGAATGTTTTTCAGCTCAGTATTTTTAATAGACTTTTTACTGCTTTATTAATATTTTAGATATGCATACACTGAATGTTACAGAAAGCTTTTTATTTTTTAAATAAAATGATCAGGCGTCACTTGTCCTTTCTGTGCTGCAGTGTGCTAAAAATGATCTGATAGCAGTTGTAGAGGTTTTGATTTTAGAATCTAAAATAAGAATAACTCTGAGGTTTTCCTTGAACCATAGCAATAAATAACTGCACTGACACTCCATATCCCTAGCATGCAAATAAACAGTCCAATAAAAGTGCAATAGGTTTTAAATAGCCTACAAGGAAACTTTCACATAACTTTAACTTACTGGGAAAACAAATAAATAAAATATCAATGTTTCATATAGAGTTTGATAAATCAAAAAAAAAAAAAAAAAAAAAAAAAGCTTGAAAGAAATATTTTCTGGAAAAAGATTTTTTTTTTCTTGAAATGTGTAAACTTCTAAGAACTAGTGGCCTATCCTTCATACAGCAGTACCCATAATAAACCGGATACTTATTAAAAATGCATTTTATTCCTTCAATTGCACAGGAAAAAGCCAAACTTAAAGACAACCTGCACCTTGATTAAACATACTTATCTTAACCGCTGAAGACAAAGGAGGGAAGTCATTACAGCATTTTGGGTAGCTAACATTGCATATACAACATAAAGGTTATTTAATGATCAAAGTATAGGATTTCACAGTTGTATTTATAAATTCTGCATCAGTATTGAAATACATGCCCACCATCTCAAATCAAGCAATATACTGAAGGGAAAGAAGCAGGAAATCAGAAGGTAAATGACAAAACTGTTTCAAGGATCTGCCTTGTGGGGTTGGAACACTAACATTCTCCTATATAATTTGAGCAATCAAATTGCAACAGAATTATAAATACAGAAACACAATCATGAAGTAGGTCTTTTTACTCCAGTTGTAAACAGCTCTAGAAGCATATTTAGAAAAAAAAATGCAGGTATACATAGAGCAATGTCAGTTGCAACCTGATGTTAGTTTTTTGTTTTCTCAAGTCCATTCAGACTTCTGGAAGGAAGGAAGGAAGGAAGAGGCCTACCGTATTTTTGAAAGAAAGGCAATACAGTGAAGCAGCTTGAATACACACACCAAGTCTTACTGAACGCAAGTAAGCATGCTTCTTTATAATTAAAGGGCATGCCACAGGACTCGTTTAATAGCAAAAACTATTTATTTTTAATCAGAAATTTATTTACAGCTTCAAAAAATTAATCTCATCTTCATGCTTAGATGATCAAGTAGGTTGCTTGACAAGTTAAAAGCTTAATGGGAAGGTGGAAGATTTAAATTGCTATCAACATTCTAGTTCCTGTTCACAAGGAGCAAAAGAAATATGAGAGGGGAATGGCTCTGCAACATCAGTTTTCAACAAAACACAGTTTAAAACTTCATCTCATTCAGAACACCCCTATTGTCACAAATGTAAAAGCATCAAACAGTAGGAAAGTTTCACGGTATCCTTACAGACCTGATAAGGATCTGCCTTTTGCAAGTTAACAGCAATTTATCCTCAAACAAATTGTCCACTAAGAACAACACATAACCTATCCAAGGGAAAAAATAAAATAGAGGGGGACAAAAAACGGTTTAATTTTGTAAAGGAATCTCAAGCAAGACCTCTCCCGCAAGCTGTGCAGTGAGGCAGGTGATCTCACTAGATAATCTCACAAAAGGTAATTTTCTAGGGAAACTTCCAAATAGCCAGTTAAATATCAGGTCAGCAACTTCTGCACTTATAGCAGCTGTGGTATAAAGAGGTTTCCTGAAGGTTAAAATCATTCCTGACTTTTTCTTTTTCTTTTTCATTTCAATTATTATTTTTTCTTGCTCCTAAATTGATACTTGCCAATTTCAAAATAAGAATTCCAGTCCAAGCTCAACACCCACAGAAAACACACACACAAGTTTAAAATCCAAAAGTAAATCCTACCCTTCAGGAAAGTTACTACTTTGAGCAACTTTGTAAATACAAGACATCCAACTAGTTCTAGGGAGATCTCTGGTAGGTTAATGACACATTTGACAGCTAAAAAGAAGGAAATCTAGTCATCTACAAGTCCCCTCCAGTCCTGCAATATGTATAGGCTTACAAAAAAGAGTCTTCCCTCTCCATCTTCCTCCCTGGCTTTCACTACCACTGTTATCTCTGCTCATGCAAATTCAGAAGTTATCAGTTTGCTTTTCTTCATAGCACCAAACTTAAGCCCAGATTAATTTATCTTCCTGAAATTACCACTGACATACTGAAATTGAACTGCTAAAAGATCCCTTGACACAGTCTCAGAATATGCAGCACTGTTCCTGTATACAAGTTCTCTTCTTCCACATGCACCTGAATTTCTGCAAGCACTTTATTTTAGCCTCATTAAAGACTCCACAACTATAGAATTTGTATTTGCCTTTAAACATGACATACAAATCACTAAGAACAGCCACAGCCTAAACAGATCCAAGATGCAGTGCTTTTTAGCTGAAAGTTGTAAACAGCCACAATAAATTATTTCCTCAATCAATTGATGGTTAACAGAAATCCTTGGAGGCATTATATTAGCTACACAGGTGAATACTCATTTTTACCTCAAAAATAAAAGTGCTCATTCTTACCTCCAAGTTAGTTATGTAGAACTATAGTTCTACCCTCCAATGCTAAACACGATATAGGCATTAAAGAACAGACCAAACTTTTTATTGAGAAATTATTCTATTACAGTCAAACAATCAAACTGAAAGTCACTCAATTATTAAATGGACAAAGAAAATGTAGACAATAACTTCTGCATACAACTAAAACAGTATTGCTTACTACTCATAAACAGATATTATCCATACTTGTTTCAACACATTTCTTTAGCAAATATGGCACACATCTGAATGTAGGCTCCCAAGTCTGAGGCAGCCATGTTTCTGATGAAAACTAAAGTTCTGCAAACAAGCACAAGTGGCATGTCTGATACAAGTTCTCCTTCCATTCAAGACTATTTTAAGACATGGCATCCTTTCTCAAAAATATACTTCCTGAACACTGTCATGTAAAATAAAATTATGAATCCTGCTCTTATTTTCCTTTTCCTAACTGATTTGAAATGTGACTTCAAGTCATTTCATATCAGCCTTCTTGTTATTAACACTTACATGTTTTAAAAATAAAAGGTAGGAAGCCCAGAATATTAAAATTTTACATGTCAACATAAATACGTTCATTTTCAATGGGAATATATAAAACAACAACAACAACAAAAAAAAACAACAACAAAAAAGCATGTAGCTTTCTCTGATGATCTAGAGTTTTTAAATACCAAAATTTAAAAAATATACTTCCTGCAATAATTTCCAGTTAGTGCTTCTGTATTAAACAATGTCAGCAGGTCTCTACAGTCACACTCACTATAGCAGGAATATCAAAGCTCACCTTTGTTAATGACCAAAATAGGATCCTCTTTGGAACTCTCACACAAATCAACAAATGAGGAGGTAGAAATAGACGAAAGTAACAAACGCAAATTTCACTGCCATTTACCACAACAGAGCTTGAAAGCATCTACCTAAAATAATCAGTTTTCTTAACATGTCCATCTCAAACCTAGTATTTTCACTGTCTTAACAATTTTATAAAGTTGTACAAACTTTCACAAAATACTGGACATAAATACAGGATACAATCAATACCTAGTAATTTTGCAGATTCAGTGTTAAATAGAGAAGCAAAAATATCCACTATTTTTTCCAGATTAAAAAAAAAATACATAAATATATTACTAGAATACCATTTAGTAAAAAGTTATTCAACACTTCTTGCTTGCTTTTCTAAATTCTTTTAAGTCATGGTATTTTCCAAAAATCTATGTTGGAGGAAAAACAAAACAATACCCTCTCCCCACACCCAAAACACTATTATCTGAAGCTGAACTCTTGCCAAGAGCACCCACTGTCAGTTGCAAGCGTGCACTGACAACTTCTCCAACTCCAGAAGTAACAAGACTGCATCTAATCTTCCCGTATCTTGTATTTTGGAATATTTTGGACATTACTCCACATAAAGTGTCCAAAGGAAGACCCCGTTCACAAGCTTTTCTATAACTGAGACAAACTAATGCAAACAAGTCGCACACAAGCTTGGGGTTGGAGTCAGAGTCCCAACACTGGGTTGGACAGGTAGCAGCAAAATACGCAGTAATCAGAGATCAAATTGCATTTTAGTCACTTGAGAAATATTTGTGGTGAACATAGTTGTGACAGCACACTATAGCAAGTATTTTGAGGTCATTTTGTATAAACGTCAGTTCACTCAAAGTGTTCTCTATGTTTAAAGTAATGGTAAAATAATATCCATTAAGTTTTCACTCATCTTCCATACTCTTTGAAGTATTTTCTGCCCAGGCCTGAACTCTCCTATATACTTGCCTATACCACAATAATCAGAGTGGAAGCAAAGAGCTTAGGGTGCTCTCATTCACCTTCTAAATTGCTGGATCACAGATGGAAAGCTGCTGAAGATAGGTCAGTGTAAATTACAGAATGGGATATAATTGTTCAAAATTACAGTATAAACTGATTGCAATACACAGAAAGACTAAGGAGGAATATCACAAAAGCAGCTCTAAAACCTTCTTAGAGAAAAGTCAGGATTATTGAGCAAATCAGAGTTTTAGTATCCACACTGCAAAGTAGCAGTCTTCTAGATTCTCTAAAAGGATAGCTGGAGGGAGACACCCAGGAAAGGGAAATTTTGAACAAAAAATGCTTATGAGCAAAGCAAATAAATACAAATAAAATTGATTTAAAAGCAAGAATATCAATTAAAGCCATCTGACATTTAGATAAGCCGTATTTCATTCGGCTACCTTTGTACTGAACAAACAGGTTCAAGTAAAGCATCTTTTTTTCAAAATCACTTAGTCTTTCTATAGTCTACTTCAAGGGTCCAGTGTCATTCAATTTTGATGTAAAGAACAAAAAGAGTTAATAGAAACAGCACAGACTATAACATAACATTTAAATTCATTTTTGAACCCATTTATACTTTTCATTTCTGTGACTTCATGCAGCAAGGAGTTGTAATTTTTTATTGTATAAAATTTTCATATGTTTTAAGTTTGCTGTGTAGTTTCCTTATTGGCTGCTATCGTACAAAAAAAGCAAAGATAGTTACTCACCTTCATTCATATACCTGTCACTCTCCCTACTCCCCTCATAGGGATGGCTCTTTCTTCCAAGGTGGAGTCTTTGCCTACTGAATCACTCCCTCACAAATAAAAAGAGCTTTCCACTTAAATAAAAAAAAATCTCGATATTTTTTAAAAACCAAGAAGGTACCTAAAGTCACCTCCCAGACTTTTTCCATAAACCAACAAGATTAAAGATTAAATTCTAAACAGATCATTCTTCAAGGTGTCATTCCTATCCCTCAAATGGTTTTATGCATTCTCTTCAAATTTTCAGCATTCTTCTCAAAAATGCTACTAAAGAAGGAGATATATTGCACTGCTGATCATGCCAGTTCTGCACACATCACAAAACAAGAATCACTTCCCAATTTCTACATTTATAGCTTTGATTTATAGAGCCATGGACCATTCGGGGTTCTTATGAATTTGTTTTAATAAAACTCTCTGAAGTTCTAGACAGCAATCTAGTTCTAGAAGTCCTAGACTGCACCTAGACAGCAATCCTTGCCAGAAACAGTTTTTAAAACAAAAGACATGTACACATCTCTGTCCATTCCCATCCAAAAAGGTTCACAGAAATTCTTTTAAACTGATGGACATTTTTTGGAAATGGATCTAGGCTACTAAAAATGTTCTTACCACCAGAACTGCTATGACTAATTATACACTGACAGGAAAAACAGAACACTGTATTTGATAAGATTAAAAATATCTATGTTGTCAACAGCACTATATTGATGCATTAATTGCATTGCAATTAAGTTATATTTTGAGGCATATTGATAGCAATTAAGTGTCACAGTTGAAGCCTCAATGGCTTCAACTTAATTAATAATTCGACTTAATAATTAATAAAACTAAGAATATTAAATTATTATTTTGAGGAGTTTTAGCACAAGAGCATTTTGTTTTTCAAAGGTAATTTTCAGCAACAGACAGGGATTCACCAGCCCTCCAGAGTGAAACTGTATGCTGTGTGGTATGGCAAGTACTTATAACCACTATAGACAAGACAGAGGAGAAAGGGGAAAGAAATCCCAATATGGTAAACTGGTGTGGTCACTAATGAAAGTTTCCTTTACAAAAGCAGGAGCATACTAGTTGTTTAGAAACACAGAAGTGGAAAATACAGTTTGCAGCAAACTACACATAGTCACCGAGAAGAGTCCTGAAAGTTTATTCCATAGAATCCAACATGGCAATAGGACATCGTTAAAACCATACTCAAAGACTGACAGTACAGACATGCAAGGTCATAATTACAGCATAGAAAAGAAGCAGGACAGATTGACACCAGAAGCCCAAAATCCTGAAAATCACCTCAGAAAGCATCCCTGTAAAGCCATCTAAGACATGTAATTTGTAATAAACATCTCCAAATTGCCACAAAACATGCACTATATCCCAAAGCTATGAAGGACAGCAAGAAAGTTTAAGTCAAAAGACAGCCACAGCAAAACATAACAGAAAGCCTCGGCTTTACATACAACTCCACAAGTTAGTTTCAACTGGGGGCATGCTCCAAAGGACCGGTCAGCCAGGCAACAGAAACACTCCATTTATGTCACTTGGACCCACGTTACTAGTCTCTAGGTTGGGGATATCTCTGCCACTTCAGAAAGGGCTAATGCAACCCAGAACCCAGGAACTCTATGAAGAAAAAAAAAAAAAAACCACCACACACCCCATACACCCCTTTTCCCTCTGCAGAGGGCAAGTAAAGTCCTGGCATACAGCTCTAGTTTACAGAAGAGGAAAGAGCATTTCAAATCCCTCTGAGTATGAAATCCCAGGACATGTATTTGTATTAAACTCCCCCAAACTTTTGTACTATCAGACTGCAATCCATTTCTAGATGCTGTACTGAAAAGATAACTCCTAATCTCTTTCAGGGATTAGGAAGGATTTTACACAGAGATTTTACACTTCTGGAAGTGCAAAAACAGAAATCAGCCCAGGTGTAGACTGACTAAAAAGTATAAGGAAAATATACTAAGAAGCTGAAATAACTGAAAATGTCTACAGATATGAAAAACAAAAGCTGTAGGCAAATTTTGTAAACATTTAATGCAACAGCTTTGTGATTATTTATGGAACTTTCCTTTCATGCACAGCTGATATCACCATGGAAAACTAAAAGGTGATTCTTTACAGCTTACAAAACTGTTCTTTTGATAAAGATTTCCGACACTGTTAATCAACTGCAGATCAGTAAAAACCATTGACCAAGAAGAGGAACTAGAAAGAAGCAAAAGCTACTAATGTGTCACAAGCAGAAGCCCAGCAAGAAACCATATAAATACATAAAAGAATGCAATATTACAGACCTTTGCAGCATCTAAGTCAAACGGTGCCAACGATGACAAATTCAAATACAACCCATTTTATGACGATAGCAATTACCTATGAAATACAATTATTTTAAGGGAATGTATCAAGCAGATGGGACCAGATACTTTACAGTGGTGCCCAGTAGCAGGACAGGAGGCAACAAACAGAAATGTAGGAAGTTCTGTTTGAATATGAGGAAAAACTTCTTGACTGTGAGGTTGACAGCACTGGCACAGACTGCCCAGAGAGGCTGTGCTGTCTCCTCTGGAGATACTCAAAACCCACCTGGACACGATCTGTGCAACGCATTCTAGGTGACCCCACTTAAGCAGTAGGGCTGCACTAGATGACAGCCAAAAAACACCCCTGGAATCTCAACGATTCTGTGATTCTGTAAAAACAAATAAGAAAATGCCCACTGCATTTTTTCCTCATAAAAAGCAAACAGTTTAACTGCCAAATGTTCTGAACAATTAAACCCATCTGACTTGCTTCCACTAATGAGTTACCACTTTTATATTTGTGAAATACAAGCAAATGCACACTGAAGATGTCTGCTGATAAACCTGAAATTAAATCAGAAGACGACAGTACTTATAGACTTAACAGAAGAGTTGAGATTTGGAGGAACTTCTGGAATTCATCTGGTGGAAGCCCCAAGCTCAAGCATGTTACCCAGCACTAGGTCCTGTCACAAACCTCATGAAAATACCTCCATGCCTATGTTGCTCACAGATGCATTAAATAAACATGGTAGCAATGGCAACAAAACCTACAAGTAAAATGTTTGTATTGTATATGTTGTATTCTCCTAAAAGTGTTAAATAATTTGTGTTCCCCTGCCATATATTTTTAAGGCTGTATCTACAAAGAGAAGCTCACCATTGTAGCCATTTCGAACAACTCTTCTCCATACTGTTTTTGGGAGTGATCATTTTCAAATAATCATTTAGGAAAGAATAATTATTACACAATAAATTATTTTCCTCAGTGTTGACAAAGTTGGCAAAGTTTGAAGAGTATTCCAGGGAAGAAGGAAAAAAAAAAAAAGAAAAAAAGAAAAAAGGTGATCAAATATCCTCATGTGCTGATCATGCAATTATCCAACTATTTCCTATTCAGTTTATATACAGTAGGCAGGATTTGCCATATACACATTGGAAAACAGATTCTGAACCTCCAATAAGCAGACTCCTAAAGTTCTGTCAGAGGCCCTCTGTGTAACCCAGGTGACTAAACAGCTTTCAAAAAGCCACAGTTGGGAATCCTTTGGTTATGTCCAATTTCCGTTCACACAAAAGATACCTCTCAATTCAGTGTTCTATACTGCTAAACTCCACAAAATCTGTACTCATTTTTATCATTATTTAGATAAATTACTGAAAGTTTCTATTTTAAAAACGTCTATACGTGTGTTATACTAGAACTGCTTTCAGCATAAAACTATCACATAAAATACTTGCATAATATAGCGTGTGAAGAAGTTTTATTTATTAGCAGAGAAGTACTTTAGTATTTTCCACAGGAAGTACTGTAACAGCCCGCACGAACAGAAGTCAGCCATTTCAGATATTACTAGCATTCTTCAGGAATTTGCAAATATTCTCAAATAAGAACGTTGACCAGCTTTTCACTGCTGTTTAAATCCTGTCTGGTTTTAAAGAATATCTTAGTAGCTAAGCTTCATTTCAGAATGAATACTGGGTTATGCCCATAAGATGCTCTGAACTCTGCAGTTTACCAGTTATGCATATTTTTCAATAGCAATTTTCTAAGAAAAAAAAAATCTAAAAAGAACAATACTTGACAAAATATGCTGTGCATTCCACAACTATAACATGCACATTTTCTATCTGTAAATTGTATATAATCTCTCACAAACCCCTGTGGTATCAACTATGTTTTGTTACTTAGGCAAAATAGTATCAAAACAGCACTAATGTATTTCAAAACAATAAAACTAAACCATTTCAGACCTATTTTATTGGACATGGATATTTAAGAATGGCTATGCTTGGTCAGTGCAGCTACCCCAGTGTTCTGCTTCTAACCATGGTCAGACAAGCAGATCTTTGGAAACCTGAAAATAAGTCTGTAACCACCAAAAACTTGTAGTCCCAGTGTTCTAAGTCAGAGGCAGTATCTTTGAATTCAGAAGCCCTCAAAGACTTTTCTTACATAAACTTCTACCAACACTTTCAGCCCAACAAGCTTCTAGTATCTACAATATCCTCCCTGCACAAAATTTAATTTAACAATGACCATTCTACAACCCTTATCATTTTGTTCACATCTGATCTATCAGTAGTAAAGTTACTTACTTGCTCCAAGCAAGGTGAAGTTTTTGCTACCAGATTTGTTCTTCCAGCTTCAAAAAACATTCACCAAACTATTTCCCCTGCTCAAACTTGCAACAAACCAAAATACACAGCTAGGCATTTCAACAAGTAATTATTGCTGCACTTTGTAAATGCTGAAACCTAATGCCACTGGACTGTCTGTCTACACTCCGAATATAGTCTCATCCAGCTCACTAAATCTGCATGTTTACATATATTTACATATATACCATTCATATGAAGTCAGCAATTTCTGAATTCTAATCACCTCTAATTGGAAAGACCTCCAGGAGGATAAATATCCATCTATCTATATAAACACACACACACTTTTTTTAAGTAGAAGAAATGGCCTAATACTGTCATGTAACCCTTCAGTATTCACTAGGTTTTCAAAATTCATAAGATGAGCTGCTTCCCCCTGCCCCACAAAAGAAGCTGGTAAAATCTGGAATTTTGCTGCTGTATCTTTCTTCCACACCCAACTCTGATGTACAGAACACAAAATGGTAGATAACCAATGTTCCATATGTTACAAAATAACTGGGAAAAAATAAAAACACACATCTGAGAGTCAGACAAATTAGAAATTGAATATAACACTAAAGGTGTTATTAAGTATGAGGGAAAATGGATGAACAAGCTTATTAATATTCAGGTTCTCTAGTGGGATGCATATTGTGCATCATATAGCCGTACATACATCACACATTGTTTAGAGTATTTCTGTTTCTTAATTATTCTTCAAATTATTCTTCCTATTTAATAAAACATTCTGATGTGGCATCTACCATCAAGTTTCTTTCCACGTATTCCTGGATGGTTTTAAAATATCAGGGAGCACTTATTTTTATTTACTTATGAAGGTACAAAGAAGACACATTATTTTATCATACAGCTGGGACCATGATTCTAGCAAAGCATATCAATCTGTGAAGCCCAAAAAGAAAGAAGAATCCTATTGACCTTTCCAAGTATTAAATAAGTTGCCAGATCTTTAGTAATGCAGTTTTGAGTTTTTCCTCCTCCTCTTCCCCACTCGCCTCGCAACTCTTCCTGACACATCTTTATCTTCCTTCTCCAAGGGCTTCTGTATGTGCTCCTCCAAAGTGCATCCCCATCTCTATTTCTTTTATGAGATTATGGATCACTTGTCCCCCAAAAGAAACAACAGTGTCAAATATGTAACATGCAGTGACATGCGCTGCTATACCTCCTCTTCAGTGCAAAAACACCTTAACTAGTCCACGGGGACTGAATTTATCTCAATATAACAGCTACCAATGTCAAGGTCATTTATGAACGGATCAAAACTACACCTGTAATTACACGTTATTTGTTACAGTGAGAATCATTTTTCTTTCAGTTCACAGAATAGAGAACAGATCCTGCCTATTTCTTTGAAAAACCTACCCATGGAGTAAAGGCAGATTAGTTCCTTCAGAGAGCAGTGAGAAAACGCTTTAAGAAAAAAGTACTGTGGCAGCCAGTATTACAAACCATGAGAAAAAGATGCTACATTTTAAGCACTGCACTCTGATATTCAATACTTCAGGGCTCGACTCTGCACACACAGGTTTGACATAATCAGGCTGCTTCACAGGTACCTCAATACCTCAAAAAGACAGTGTAAAAGCTATTAACTTTTAAGAGTCAGAATCTTAAGAGTCTAAAATGAACGTGATGATTTAAGTCACCAGCATAGGACTGCTTCAAAACTTAATGGTTGAGACCAACCATTATGATTGTGTGGTAAGCAGTTTTTAAGTTAAAGTAATTATAAAAAAATGTCCCGTACATAGGAACGACAACTAAACAAAGCATCTGATATCATTACATGACCCAAAAAAGAAAAGGCTGTTGCTACAAGACACCGTTCCACATTCTCCAACATACAAAGGACACTCTTACCAGAAGTTGGTAGTTCTGAGGTATTTAATTCTACAGAGGAGAGAGGGGAAAAAAATTGAAGAAAAAGAATTTTCAGTTCTTCTGAAGAACTGAAAATTCAATCTTCTAAACAAGTCAATTAAAAAAAAATCACAAAGTACTGCTGTCATTTGGTTTTTTTCCACATACTTTTGCAAAGTTATTGGGTTAACTTAGCTTAAAAGAAGCCTGTAATTACCAGCACTGAAAAAGAACGTTTAGGAAGCTTACTGTAACATTGAAAGAAGGAAGAAATTACATGCAAGGATGAGAGCTGCACCTAAGAAATCCAAGTCTCATGGTATATACTTCATATTAAATATCTGTTTCATATTACTGAAGTGTTGTTCTCTCAACCTAGGAAGCCTCAGTTCTCTGAAAACTCACACATCTACTAGGATCACACTGATAAACAGCAGTTTCAACAGGCAAAACTCTTATTTTGGGTTCAAAACATTAAGGTTTTATTAGTCAAAAAATAAACTGTGACTTCACAATCGGAGGGTAGAAGAAGAAAAAAGAAAAAAAAAAGGGAGAAAAAGAAAGTAGGTCTGTTGAACACATCTCTTCCAAATATATTGTCAAAATATTTCTGTAACAGTTACACCATCATAGGGACTGACATTTCAAATCCAATAGCAAGGCCCCCTACACTTCTATCCTGGGTTTCCCATGGTATAAAAAGAGATACCCTCATGCATAGACACTGTGCAGTGATACGGCTGTTGTATCCCATGACGTGATGCACATATGAAGTCGAGCAAATCAACACACACACACACACTCAGGGTCAGAACATCCAGAAATAACATGCAAGTGAAGCAGTATGACCATGGATGACAAACAATTACAAGCAAAGGCAGA
Source organism: Crypturellus undulatus (assembly GCA_013389825.1). NCBI lineage: Eukaryota > Metazoa > Chordata > Aves > Tinamiformes > Tinamidae > Crypturellus > Crypturellus undulatus. The sequence goes on along the minus strand of VWPW01003393.1, from coordinate 104,453 downwards.
AGACTTGGCAAGAACACATCATAGTGTCTAGAGGCCAAATGAGTTCACAGCAGTGCTCTACTGTCACATACAGCTTTCAAAATCTTGGAATCAAGCTTTGCATTTAGAGTGTAGAATGAGGTACTTCATTTTAAAATAACATGCATACATATAAATATTTTCAGAGGATTTTCTTTGCTAATGAATACCCACTAAGTAACTTGCTTATAAACACAGTACCATACTGCTGAGAAAACTAGAGAAATAGCCAATTGTTCTCTACTGAAAAAAAAACACCAATATGCACCAACTGATTTTGGAAGCAACTGTGTCACAATTCTTAAAATAGCTGGATAATAAAGTAAATATGAAGCCTTTTCACTTGGTGTCTTTCTGGGGGAGTCTTTCTTAATTACAGCTATTAAAAAAAGTGCAAAGCATATGCTTATTACAGAGTTGAGAAGCCCTGAAAGAACATCACAAAAGTTGGCTGCTGTTGCAACACACTATTAAAGACTCTAATTACATGGCAATTTGACAGAATGCTGCTTCCACACAGCAAACATCCACTCAACACATAAAAAAAAAAAAAATCCTTGCAAGCAGCAGAGTTTGTTGACTATCATTATCTATGGTTTTGTCCTATAAAATGGATAATGACTCATTCTTATATAGATAACTCAAAAAAGTAGGTTCTGTGAACTGTATGAAGATATGTGACAGTACATGTACAGTTTTATTTTTATGTGCAAACAGAATTAGTAGAGGTATTCCTATTCCTTCCTATTATTCAAAGCAAACTCAATTTCAGAGTGGTCTATGTTGCTAATCACTTTCCGTGTGCTTTCTCTGTGAAAGTAGTAAGCACTTTCCCCTTCTCCTTCAGGCTCGCTCAGTTTCTGCTCTGCAGAATCTGCATGGCTGTGTGTATACTAAAAGACGGCCGTGCTTCAGACCTGCTGTTCCCTCCCTACTCCTCAGTGGTCGCTTTTCCGAGGTGAAACCTCTCAGGAGCGCAGGAGGAAGGCAGAGAGCGTGTGCAACCCGGCCCAGACCCCTGTGCCTGCAAAACCCCTCAGGTGAGGCCTCCTGAGCACCTTTCCTGGTGCTCGGCCTCCTCCACGGGCAGCGGGCGCCCCCCGCGTCCCACGGAGGCCGCAGTCTCCCCGGCCCGGGGGCTACTGCTCTCCGCGGCGGCCGCCGAGAGCCAAGCCCCTGTGCGCGGGGCGCCCCGGCAGCCGCTGCCAGGGCTACGACTCTGACCCAGCCCGGCCCGGACAGCGGGCCGGGCCCCGGGCCGCGCCGCGGCTGCCGCCGGGGCCAAAGCGCAGGCGGGCGCCATGTAAAATCAAAATGGCTGCCCCAGGGAAAGGCGCCCAGCTCAGGCCGTGAGGGGCTGCGCCGCCGCCGCCGCCCGGCCCCGCGCTTCGCCCGTGCGCCCTCCACAAGCCCCGCGATGCAGCGACCCCCGCACAGCCGCCAGGCCGCCGGTGGGCTCCGCCGCCCGCGCCTACCTGCAGTTCGGCCCGCTCCACCTCCCAGTGCGCCCGCTCCATCTCGAAGCGGGCCCACTCGTGCTGGATGTAGTGCAGGATGCCCGGGATCGTGTAGTGCTGCGGCCGCGACAGCTCGGCCGGGCCCGCCGCCTCCTGGCCGGCCGGCGCCGCAGGGCCCTGC
>VWPW01003393.1:91961-102456 GCA_013389825.1 Crypturellus undulatus | reverse complement strand
GCGCCGCCACCGCCGGGCACGGCCGTTGCGCTGCGCGTGCGCATGCGCCTGCGCACGGCGGGGAGGTGAGCGCCGGGCCCGGGAGGCCCTCGTGCCCTGCGCCGCCCCGGTTAAGATGGTGCCCGGGCCGGAGGGCGGTGGGGCGGCCGCGGGAGGAGCCGCTGCGTCCGTTGAAATCCGTTGAGCCGTCGCGGTGACGGGGGGAGGGAGGCTGCGAGAGTGGCGGTTATGGCCACATCGAGCAGTAATGTCGTGCCAGGACGCAGCGCCAGGAAGTACTGGGCGTTTAGGAAGTATTCTGGAAGCGTTTGCAGGAATGCTTCTTGTGCGAGCCACTTGTTGTGCTCATAGTTTCCACTGTATGCGAAATAAAGCGGGATGTGCTGGGCTAAAAGCGGTGTTTCTCTTCTCTGGGCAGATGTTGGCTTGCGGCCGGGGCACCCTAGGCGTGAGGTGCACGGGCGAGTGCCCCGCTTCGCTCGCGTGCTGGGGGAAAGCAGCGTCTAAGGCCTTAAAATGTAGCGTAATTTATCTCATCAGGTAGGGAAGTTGCAAATAGGTTTCTTAAATTCTTGGTATGCCTGGGGAACTTCCCTGATCATTTTTAATGGATGATGGTTGTTCTGAGGTATCTCAACGAATGATGAGGGGTATGCATAGTGTTTTTTCTGTGTCCCTTGATGGGAAGGCGAAGTGCGTGTTTTCTTTCCTCCTCTTCTCTTAGTATTTTCCACATGAGGGAGATTTTTTTTTCCAAGGCAGTACTGGGTTGTTTCACCTGGCCGGTTTTATCTGTGGAAGTGATTGTCCCATTTATTACTGTAGTATGGATAAAGTTGAATTATCTCAATTAAAAATTATTACTCTGAAATGCAGCATTTATAAGTTAGTACCTCCTATTTGAAATGACTTACCAGTAACCCATTGTAGTAAGATTGATTTTCTCTCCTTGCCTCTCTTGCAAATGCCTGCATACTGTACTCATTCAGTAAGAGTATGGATCGTTTCCTAAACAAAGTTCACTCCAGATAGATCTGGAATGTATTAATTACTGAAAAATAAATACAACTGGTCTCATTAAGAGATGATGTTTGTCAATTAATCTGTCCTTGTGTATGTTCTGATAATTCAGTTATTTTACCCATTCCTATGTCTTCCCCACTGAATCATTTCCTACTAAAATTTAATCCAGCAATCTTCCCGATTCCACGCAAATTCACCAATTTAAATCCAACTTATTTCCACATCAGTACATCTTTTTCATTGTCCAAGGACAGTACTGAATTACTACCAAAAATGAACACTTACCTCTCAACAAATGTAGCCTTTTTTTTTTTTTCAGTTACAATCTTTCAGACATCCCCTGTTCCTGAGTATACAGGAGTTACTATGATTTCATTGTTACTATATTCGGCCAAGATTTTGACAACTAAGCAGCAAAGGAAAACTTTTTTGCTCTTTCCTTCCTCCTCTACTTCCCTAGAATAATAAGGTTCCTTTTTTAAAATACTAGGTCCTGGAGTTGAACACAGTGATTTCTTTTAAAGCAACATGGACGAAGTGTTTCATCGTTCTATGTTTTGTACAGTAGCAAGATTTGCCATACAAAAACAAGTACTATTACTGATAAAAAGTAATAACGCTGTCTGTGATTGTTGGTAAAGCCCTGCACATGGTCAGAACAAAAATAAGAATAAGAGTATTGGTTACATAAGCTGTTTTCATTTATTATATACCTTTTTACAATAAGTGTGTAGCCATATATTTTGATAGACTGATGTGAATGACAAAATATACTTGTTCTCATGTTGTCAAATGCTAGTTCCTCTACCAGTTAGACCTATCTTTTTCTCTTCAATTTCCTGTTTAAGTGGTTTTACCTCTACAATAGACAGAAAGCTAATTTGAATGACAGCTGTAATCTCAATGAGATGAGAAATGAGTTGTAAGCTCAATTACCGTCTTGTAATTCTGAATCTCGGGTTGTGTGGTTTTTGTTTGTTTTTGTTAATTATGTAGCAGAGAATATATAAATATTGGTGGAATCTTTGGAGGAAAATAAGCTAATGTCTGGTGTTTGTATCTACTGGGGGAGTACTTAAAATCATGTTTTATTGAGTTTTCTGCATGTAGAGTTTGCAAGGTTGGCCACACTGGAGGTTTAAGACCGTTTCCTATCCACAGAACAGGTACTGCAGGCTTTGCCTCTCTGCGAGGTCTCAACCACTGTCTTTCCAGATACTGGTTTAGGGTGTGACTCACAAAGAAGGACAACTCTCATTGAGGTGTCTCATGAGGTTACTGCTGCCTACAGAGCTGGCACATCCTGGAAGCCATTCACGAGCCATCAGCTTCTTGTTCTGAAATAAACCAGACAGGTTTATATTTGTCTTGAATACAAGGCTGTTAGGTAAACTTTTCACAAACAACTATCTATGCAGGCAGGGAGGATGAGCCTGCTTGGGGGCAGTAAAATCAAGGAGCCGATCTCTCCATGAGCCGGAGTCCTTCATCTCCGGTCTGTCTGTTGGTTTAGAATGAGTTAAAGCCATTGTATTGTAATTCCTCAAGGATTACATAGTCTATATGGCAATCTACAACATGAGTCACACAAGCTAATCACGATACCAGTCTCTCTCATAGATGATTATCTGCAGGAACTACTTTAAAGAGGGTACCATTTTAAACAGTGTGACAAGATATATTTAAATTACAGTAGTTATACTGTAATAGATGTGTATGTGAAATTATGCTTACAAAGCAGATTTCTTGCAAAGGAAATATAGGAGAGAGCCACTCATTCAGGAAGAGAATTTGATTTGAAGGAATGTTTGCAATTTTAAGACATTTTTATGTCTTTTAACGGATGCCCTGTTCTTTACATGATATATATATATGTGTGTGTGTGTGTATTTTTTTTTAATGAAGCTTTTGGGTTTTGCTTCTCGGGAGTTCATTTTGTCATATAGATTTGTAGGTGTTCCATAGATAGAGGAATAATGCTGTAGGCTATTCTGGACAAAATTTCTAATGCATGGCTGCCTGCAATTGGGAGAGCTGGGCTTGACAGTACATCAGGGTCTGGGTAGTCCCTTCCAGTCCTCTGTTCCTAAGCCCATTTGCGATGCAGATAGTTGTCCAGTGACCTGGAAGGAGAATGCCTATTCATTTCTGACAAACAGCCTTCAGATAGTGATGTCTTTTTATTACTAAAATGAAGAAAATAATGGCAGAGATATGAAAGACTTGCATCTTGCACCAGTTCCCTTGAACCATTTGATTTTGAATGCTTTAAACCAGTAATTCGTGTTGCAATTGTATGAATATGCATGTACATGTGCAGGTACGTGCGGGACAGAAAAGTACGTGAGGATCATAACAGGAAATGGAACTGTCTTCATAAATAGACTGTTTATTGATCATAAAGGGGAACTTCTAAAGCACAGAGCTTGGCAGAGGAATGTTTAACTACACTTCAAGCATCTCTCTACATTTTATATACGGAAAATTAATTTTAATTTGTTCTATTTGTAAGCAAAGATGAAAGGGTGAGAAATAAGCTTTGTCGATAGAAACAAAGCTCTGTTTTTTTCTAAATTGTGCAAGCATAGGCTTTTGTTCCTACAGGATATTTTTTCAGAATTATTTTTAAAGGAAATTAAAATCTTAAGATATTTTTATATTTAACACTGGAGTACTTCTTAAAGGAAGCTTCCAAAACTATGCTTCATGCTTTTTGAAATATTTTTTTTTTTTATTCGCACATGCAAATCAGAGAGTTTATTTCAGTAACTAGATGATCTCTAGTGGTCCCTTCCAACCTCAACAATTCCATGATTCTGTGATATTTGTGCACACAGCTCTGTGTGTGTACTGCCATTTGTGTGAGCAGTATTTATGGATGTAATTTTGGAATCTATTTTTCTTTTGGCCTGGTAGGAAAATGGAAAATACTTGCATCAGTGATTAGTGATACCAGCAGACGTCTCTGTTTTGTACATTAATCATCTGTTCTAATATAAATGACAGAAAAATTCCAGATTAGCCATTGCATTTCTACTGTGGCTCTACCTCTACTACAGCTGGGTTCTTTTTTTCCTTTTTTTTTTTTTTTTTAATACCCATGCTATTAAGAGAATTTTCAAGGATTTAAAAGAAATTCTAATCTGTAATACTTGATGTGTAAAACAATCCAGGGCATTCAAAAGAATACATACAGATAAAATAGTAATGATATTAGAAAAGGACTAACCATGTAGAAAAAATAAATTAAGAAGAGAATAATTAGGATTAGGGACAGTCTTGCACGAGGATCCACGTGCTTCAATTCTTCATCTGTTTTTCTGTGAGATGGCTCAAAACACTGTTATGCTGCTGTGGTAGTTTTACCCCAGTCCTCCCTTTCTCCTGAATATCCTCCGACAAGAATATCCTCTGACATGTTGTGCCTCAGGCTTTTACTCATCTAAGAGGGAATTACGAAACTTGGATGCTTTCTGAGAACAGAACTTGGGTTATGCTCTTGAGTCCCACACATGACTACATTATTAAATTAGCTTAGAAACAACTTGCTCAAAACAAAGGACTACTAGTCCATATATCAGCAGTATCAAACACAAAGATAATAGAGAAACCTAAGAAATGAAAAAATGTGTGCCTGTCTTACTTTCTTTGTTGCTCAGACAGATGCACTTTGCATTTGGGAGGAACAGGATGCTCTTGGTCTCTCAGCTTGCTATTTTTTTGTTAAAAAAATAAAAATAACCCATTTCTTGGGTTAGTCTTTTTTCAGGCCATAGTCCTTTTCTAGGACCTCTCAGGGTTTAGGTTTCTTTTGCTCCCCAAGCTGGCCTAAGGGAAGAGTGACTTATTCTGTCCTGGTAGGAGTCACTCGTTGCTGTCATTACTTTTGGAAGCTTTTCATCCAAACTGACTTGTTCTTCTCACTTTTCTGCCTTTTGCTTTTTGTTCCTGAAAATAGTAAGGCATCTCTCCTTATTGTGACTCTGTAACTTCAAGCAGAAGTACAAAATAGAACAGGAAAAAAAAGCTGCGCCTAAAATGCAGAAAAGATCATAAAGATTCCCATTTCCTCATAAATGTAGCCTAAGCTGTATCTGACAGTGAAAATTGCTTAATAAATATCGCACTAGGTCCTCATTTTCTGTCTTAATTGCCTAGGTGATTGTTCCCAGGGAAGCAGTCCTGCTGTCCTGCAGTCCACAAGCTGTGTTCACCACAACACCTGTTTTTTCAGCAGCGTTTACCGACATTCCTGACTGCTCTATCTGAGTGAAGCAACAACTGTACATGCGTATCCTCAGCATAAAGAGACCTTGCAGTGTTGCAGCAGGTGAGAGAGCTACTAGGCTGTAGGCTGTCCTCATTCCAAATAGATTCTGGGGGAAATTGTACTGATTCCCCTTCAGGACTCCCTTTTCCTGGAGGTGCCCCACAGACTAGAGCAGATTAAAGAGAAATGAACAGAATAGCAGTAAGTTTTCTTGCAGACACAGGATAATGTGAGGGGAGAGTTCTCCCTGTGAGATGATAACTGCTGATAGTTGTCTTCACTTGGAGGACTTGCACAGATTTAGTGGAGATAATATATTTTCTAAGAGCTGCATTTCCTCCCAGGATACTTTTCTGAAATAAGACTGTGTGAGTCTGTTTTTGTGATTTGTTGCGTGATTTCTCCCCGCCCATATCTATTTTAGAACTGCTCAGATCATACGGTACTTACTCAAGGATAAGAAATGCCCCAGTGGCATCTTCTACTTATTCTTACAGGAGATATATTTAGCAAAAAACCTCAAATTATTATTTTGTCAGTTCTTTGGTTCCTAAAGTTCCAATTTTGATATGACTTCAGGTATATTACTGGCAATACTTCTGAGGCTGTAAATAATGTTATTTATAAATCATCAAACTTCATTTAGTTAAGAAATGAGTTCTAATTATCAGGTCTAATAAGTGCAGATAGAATAGAAATGTGAACTTATTTGTGTATGGAATAAATCTCCATACACTGAGGTTAATGTGATTGCTTTTGATGATGGCTTTTCTTTCAGAAAATAATTAAGTGACCAATATTAATCAGAAGTAAGCAACACTTAATGGTATGTAATGGTATCACGATTTATTGGAATTCTTTATATCGCTTTCATGAAGTATTCAGAAAAATAACAGATAACAGAAAGAATCACCCATAAATAGGATGCAAGTTTGTTCAAATTCTTTATAGTATGAGGCAGCACCTCTGCAGCTTGCCTAGTTATAAAAAGTAAGTGTATATTTAAGGATCTGTGAAGTTGCTGACTCGGAGACCAGTTCTGTTCTTTGTATGTTTTCCTTTAATGCAGAAATTTATTTTCTGCATAAAGACATATCATGAAGAACTATACCATTTTGTTCTGTGGATTCCTGATGTGTCTTCTTCAGTTTTTACTTTCTCACAGGAACTGTAAGATCGTAGGGATAGTGTTTGTATTATACCTTGGTAAAGCACCTGGCGAGGAGCAAACCTTGGAATTGGAATTACAGAAATGGCTTTTGCAGTAGTTGCTGTATTTCCAGTGAGTAAACCTCAAGAGCATATGGGCCAATAAGTCTGTGATCCAAATGGAGAGACAGATGGAAAGCATTACGGTGACTGGTTTCTGGCATTAAAGAAAATAACCCAGAACTTTATTTAAAAAAATATATTCTGCAGTTTAACCTTTTTTGCACTTTTCAAAACATGAAAGGTTTCAGTTACTTGTTTCACAAGCAGATTCCAATATATGCTGCACTCCCTTCAATAGCCTTTTCCATCATACATTGTGTATAGCATGGTTATATTAACGTAGCCTGAAATTAAGCTATTTTGAGCAATTAACATAAACAGATTTCTCGTTAACTAAGAGTCACACATAATTTTCATCAAGTGCAGAACCTACCTTAACGTTCATTATGGGAAAGTAGGCTACCAAAAACAGTGTTTTGGTCAGCCCAAGAAAAGACAAGCTGATAAATTTTGCTTTTTTGAGCAAATGCCTGCTGTGTTAATCTTAGGTTTTGGTATTGGGTGTTTGGTATTGGGTAAACTGCTAATAAGATGTACCCAAGCTGGTCAGCACTCTAGAGGAAAATTATAAGTAGATTTATGATTTTGAAGAAGAAATTGTTAGCTGCACCCCCACCTGCATCGCAGCATTCTAAATAGAAATGAAATTACTTGATAATGTGGAAGGTAAATTATAGTGTAGTCTGTGATTGTTTGTATGAAAAAAAAGTTTTCCCTGTCAAATGTGTGCAGAAAGACCAGAGCTGTTTTTCTGTATTCTATGGTCTAGCAATATGCTCAGTCTATAAATAAATGTGAATTTGTGCTGGTGGGTTTTATGAAATCTTTTATAATTCCTGTATATACTTTTTTTTCTCTCTCTTCCCCTCCCCCAGAAATACTTTCAATTACTGCACCCTATATTCAAAGTTACTGGTGAGATTAACAAAAAAAAAAAGAAATGATAAAATTTTTTCTTATGGTAAACAAGCAAGGTCAGACAAGACTCTCGAGATACTATGAGCATGTGGATATTCATAAACGGACAGTGCTAGAAGCCGAAGTAATCAAACACTGCCTGTCCCGTTCAAAGGATCAGGTAAGTTTTTGTACTTTTTTTCTCTAGCCGTGTTATCTTAAAACAAATTGTAAAACATTAGCATCTCACACCTTTTATGGAAATAATTCTGAAAAGCAAGCATGCAAGCCTCCATTGCTGACCATTACTTCTTTTACACCCATGAAGAGAAAAGCTGTTTTTCTAGATTATATATTCCATCAGATGATCTATTACTCCAAAGTGAGTAAATACATTTTTTCCAAGGTTTAGAGAGTCATCTGTTTCTTCAAAGGAACCTAGAAGTCCAGGGAGAATTTCTTTTATCGTGTTACTACCTGTCAGCAGTAGGTGTTATTGTTGCTTTACCAGAAAGTAACAAATATAGAATTGTCAGCTCTAAATTCTTACATCATGAAATTCTAATCTGTTTTTTCTATTATTATTACTATGATTTCTAGACCTTCTTTTAGGCATTCTTTTTTTAAAAGGAAAGTTCATATTTCGTGCAAGAAAGTCAGAAAACACAAAAGTTGAAAATTTTCTTAAAGGAAAGTTAAATTTTCATGGCTCATGTATTTGGCTCTTTAAGAAGAGTACCAAACTCAGCAGAATTGTCAAGCATACTGGTTTGCAGCTGAAGAGAAGTCTCTGACTTGGAATCTGAATGGGTTTTGGGGTTTGTTTTGCTGAAGTCAGCTTCTTTATTTTTCAATAACTATGTGTGTCCTTGAACAGTAGTCATCACATATTTTACTCTATAAAACCTCAGTAAAAATACCATTTCCTGCACAGTACTTGAGTTCACAGAATTGACCCTGGCAAAAGAAATTAACCTACCCAGTTTTGCTGGCAAGAGCTTCTTTAAACAGAGACTTTAGTGGAAGAAGTGCCAGTGCACTCGCTACTTACCGTTTCAGGAGCTGAAGGGGTGCTTACAAGGCAATGGTTAATAGCACCATCTGCTGGCTTCTCTCCCGTTGCGAGATACATAGAGGTTTTCCCCCTAGGTCTGCAAGACCAATGCCGTGGTATTTACTTTTTATTTATTTATTTTATTTATTTATTTATTTATTTTTTGTTAAATATGAAAATGAGCTTTAGGTTGTCTCTTTTGGAAGTTTTGCCATTTGAAGATTTAAGGGAAACTCTTGCATTATAACCCTGCACAAATTACTACAGCTCTGTATATCCTCAGTCTTGTATATGAAAAAGCTTTTAAAATGAGCAGATGAAAAGCTCTATGTAATAGGTAAATAAGCTACTAGATTTCCTCAGGACAATGGTTTGGAGGATCTTAGGAAACCCATTGCTCTTTGTAGCCTTACAATGTAAATGCAAGTTTCAGCCCTTTGGGTATTATATGTATTATAATAATGCATTATGCTTCATTGGAAAATACTATGTTTGACTAATTTTTGTTTCTGCCTAGTGCTCTTTCATTGAGTATAAGGACTTTAAGCTGGTCTACCGACAATATGCAGCCCTTTTTGTAGTCGTTGGAATCAATGACTCAGAGGTAAGAAATTATATAAGCTCTTGAAATATAAGTATGTATTACTTACATTCAAGAACTTGGTCTTTTCACTATGGAATTTTGCAGAATTATGCAGTCAGAGAATTTCAAGCAGTTATTGCAAGATTATTTTTATTGCTATTAAATAAAAAGAAGTGTAAAAGAAAATGTAGTACATTTGACTTCCTTCTGTTGAAGCAGACTGAACTCTTATCATGAGATAGTCTTCATGAGCCTTATGCTGATTCTGCTTTTCGAGGTTACGTTTGGTTAATGGAGATGGAGCTTCTCAGCAAATCTAAGCACTACAGCTGGACCAGCTGTCTCATCAACAGTGACATGCTAACTGCTTGTTGGTCTTACCCTTATTGGGCAAAGAAGGATTTCCTAGACTGTCACCTGGAAGGATGCCTTTTTATTTTTTTTAAGGCATCTGACTGAAAATTGACAAGTACTGCTGTTGCATGTCTTCAGGCAGCACCTGCAAGGCTTTAGTGTCTGCATTGGTTCCCAGGTCTCAGAAATTTAGAGTTTACTACTGCAGACCATAATGAGGCTGTGTAAAAGATAGCAGGGACTCTCAGAGTATCTTCAAGTCAGAGTTATAAAGACATGCAATTCAGAGCAAATTCTTCCAACCTTGATGTACCATGCAAAAACACTCTCTGTGCTGCTGCGGCAATCCTGGTGTAGCTGTCCTGCAGCTGGCAGATGCCTCTTCAGCATAGGCAGACGTAGCCTATTTAGGTATCTTTAGCTAGCTAGCACTGCTGCTGGTAGAAGGGATGCAGTGGGGTGGGAGCAGTCCAGACGGGCTCACAGGCACCCTGCAGTGCTTGTGTATGTGGCTCGCCTGTCCTGAAGCTTGTGCTCCAGAGCACCCTGGTCCTGGGGCCTCAGGTACATGGCCACACCGACAGCCTGAGTCTGTGTACCTTGCTATAGTATTTGGTATTATTTTCTAATTTACATACATCACAGATTCAAATAATGCTATTCCATCTTCTGCCCATTCATTTAATATTCTCTTGTTTTTAATTTAATTTCAGAATGAGATGGCGGTATATGAGCTAATTCATAACTTTGTGGAAGTTTTGGACAAATATTTCAGCAGAGTGGTGAGTGAGACATTGAATCTATTACAAAACATTTCTTCTCTTTCAAAACCGTGGTTGCTTCAGGGAATGAAACAAGTTTTTTTTTTTTTTTAATATTTTGCATGAATGCAAAATCCATCACTTGTGCTGAACAAGTTTCGAAAGCTGGAACAAACGAAACCACAGCAAGTAATCTCTGCTAGTGCTCTCTAAATCATTGTCACACAATGGTGGTGCTCTGATAAAGCAGCTATTATACAGTCAGTTAGGTAAGAATTCAA
>VWPW01003393.1:25027-81701 GCA_013389825.1 Crypturellus undulatus | reverse complement strand
AAAAAAAAAAAAAAAAAAAACTGATCCCACAATGAGAATGAGTGAGAATGGTTAGTCACATGGATTATTTCTACCCTTGACAAAAGGCACATTATTCAGAACGTGCAGTTTTAATAAGATTTGAAAAATATTAATGAAATATTCAGAGGAGACAGTTTTGTACGCTGCAAACATTTTAATGATTACTGTTGAGCTTACACATCGGGGTTTTTTTCTTTTTCCTTTTCAACTTCAAACTGCAACAAGTTAAATAAATGTTTATAATATACAAAGAAAATACAACCAAAAGTAAAACTTGCTTTAAGTGTGCCTTGCACTAGGAACCAGTGTTTTTTAATAGCTTTATTGTTGAGCTGCACAAACACACTTAAGGATTTGATCTTTAAGCAGGGCATTTGAGAAATTAAAATATATTCCCACTTGAAAGAAAAAAGGGGGTGTGCATGATTATATGCAAAAACCCACTAAAATACTCCAATAGTGCAGGCACCATTAAAAAAGAAAAGCTGGAGATGCCCATTAACTAAGTTTTAAGGAAGCAAGTTTCCGACCAGTTAGCGTAAAGCCAGCAAAACAGGGATCAGTGATGGCAACTGTAGTGTACAAGGTATTAAATGACAAACTTTACACAAATACACTGTTAGAAATTTGTATCAGTGAACACTGAAAACTGATGATCTGTTCTTTGGAACAGTCAAACAGAACCACCTTAATTTCCAGTTGTGCAAGCCCTTGAAGCATCACACAGTGTTCTGTGCCAATTTCTTGCTGGCTGTGTAGTAACAAGGATTTATTTTTTGTCATTAGCAGCTAATAAACTTATTCCACATGTTCCTAAAGCCTCAGAGGTGAAAACAAGGCAAGTCTTCAGAGCACAGCGTGGAGATCATATTTTTTGCACACAAACACAAGAGGCTTCCCTAGTGTCAACACCCCTGCTCCCGCAGCAGCCGCAGGGGCAGCTCAGTTGAGGTGGAAGCCCTTCTCCATGGTGGCGGCCAGCAGGCGTTCCCTCATGATCTCCTCGGAGGAATACTCAGGCAGCTTCAGGTAGTGCACGCACGTGTTCACCGATGGGTAACTCGCATCCGTGGCATCCACCTGAGAGGAAGCAACAACAGATGTTACTGCTCTTGTTCCCAATGCTCCAAGATGGAAGTTACAAGTTATCAGGTCCTCTCCACGGAATTAACAACGTGCAGAAGACAAGGGTATCAAGAAACAGTGTCATCACAAAAACTTCCAAGCTAACTTAGAATTTCATCTACTTTATACACTTAATTCCTGTATTGTAAATAGTCAAACAGGAGACCTGGAACAAAAGTTAGCATTGAAAACTTAACACAGTGGTGTAAATGAGGAACAGTAAGAAGTAGCACTGATTCCTCGCTAACATGGCAACGGTCACACTGGCAAACTAAACCAGCTGGTGTGAAGGGCAACACGAAGACGCCGCACCTTGCGTACAACAGTGAGGCGCGGGTGGAGGTTGGCCAGTCCTCCTGGTGGGAGTGTTGAACAACCCGTGGTGAACTGCAGGAAAGCCTTTCTTTCATCTGAAGACATGCCGCACAGCACTCTGACAAAGCGCAGAAACCCGGGGCTGAAAATACACAACACCACAAAGCAATCAGCTGTGATAACGTAACAGGAGGGGGTGTGTCTTAACTGGCACAGAACAAGGAGCACCTTCAGTCAAGTGTAAGTAGTCACTAAGGTACCAAGTGCCTCTTCAGCACTGAGTTAAGCATAAAACATTAAAAATATGATTAAATACCTCTTTAATCTCTCTGCTGGATATTCCACATACAAAAAAAGTACGTAAATACAACATATTTTCTGTTCTTATCTTACAGTATTATTCAGGTTTCTTGTGTAAGTTTCAGAGCAGCCGACAGAGCTCAAACCTAATCTATGAGAAGAGTCCCACAGACCCTCATCTGAACAACTTTTCTGTACTACTTCTATAGTATGAAACCACTCTCAATTGTGTATTATTTCATTTATATCCTGTTAAATATATATCCACCAATCTCAAACTTGCAAAAAATTAAAAAAAAAAAAAAAAAAAAAAAAAATTGCCCTCTCCCCTCTGCGCCCCCTTTTTTTTTTTGACCCCTGCATGTACATACGGAACATCCTGGACACGCAGAGCCACTACTCATCTTTCAATTCCTATTTCACAGTGACACAAAACACAGTTACCTGTCTCGTGTGTAGCCCAGTTTGGGTTCGGTGTAATTGATGATATCCTCAGCTGCCCACGAAGGTGATTGATTTCCACAAAGAATCATTTGAACTTCTTCATGGCTGAAGGAACTCAGCTTCTCCATTGGGAAGACTCTGTTAAAGCCATCTTTAATTTATAGAAGATAGTTAGAAACATTAGTCAAGACAGTATTAAAAATAATAAATTAATCTTTTCAATTATGTCTTCATTAAACCAGAATCAAATCAACAGCTCAGCTAAGGAAAACGGGAGACTAGTAGCACCTTTAAAACAAGATTAATAAAGGCAAGACTAGAAAAAAGATGTTAGGAAACAAATCTCTCCTCTACTATATGAGTGTTTCTGGAAGCCCTTCTGTGCCGTGCCGAACGCCAGCGTGTCCAGCCTTGCGCGCAGGATCCGCCCCAGCCCAAGGTACCTCTGAAGGCCTCCATCTGCTTCTGGATACCCATGTGCATGCAGAAGTCAAACATGAGGTCCACGTACTCCTCTGCATTATCCATTGTCACCATCTGCGAACGCAGCACAGAAACGCTGTAAGACTCTGCACTAGAACTACTGCAGACACAGAGCACTGGTGAAGTGCTGAGGAGAGCCTGCTCCCTTACCTCGTCTTCACCGCCTGGTTTGAGATCCACAGCTGTAAACCCATACACTTTGGAGGAAGGGCAAAACTGGAAATTCAGCCTTCAAAACAGAGACAGTTACTCATTAGAAACAAGTCTGCTACTGCTTTTGCAAATACAGTGGGGTCTCCCCCATCTCACCCAAAACACTGTTGATAGATCCTTCCACAGACGTGCGAACAGGGGCAGCACAGCCCCAGGCTGCAAGTAATAACTGACCACAATCAGGCAGACATTGCACATCTCTGGCACGCGTCTGTATCTTCTGCCACTCTAGTTACCTGGCTTTGGTAACTGCCAACACTTTCGTACAGGGTGGGATCCTTGTTAGCTTTAGAACCACCCACACTGTTAAATTTGTTCCACAAACTCTAGAGTCCTTCACAGCACTTCCAGTGGTAATGGTCGTAATGCATGAACCTCCCCGCACGCGTCAGCCTCGCTGCCTCAAGCCGCGCTGCTGCTGCAGGCAACGGGGCGCAAGCTGCTATGGCCTCTGCCCTCGCAAACAGCCTGGCCCTGCTGGTGAGCAACGCACTGACTGCAAAGGAGCTTCAAACCTCCAGATTCCACGTTCCACATCTGTACTGCATTTTTGTGATTATGTCACAAAAAGTAGGAAAGAAAGCTTTTAAAGCCAGGTTTACAGCTGTGTCACGTGAAACTAGCAGTGCATCATGAAAACTAGCTGGCATTAAATTAGGCTGCTTGTAAATTAGTCCTTGGTAAATCAGCCCTGCATCAGAGAGTATTACTGGAAACTAGATCAAGAAATTAGGCTTAGCATCTCTACCCCTGCCCTGATTTCCCAAATCAGGAAATGGATCATGTCAAATGCACAGAGCAGTTTCAGCTCCTTCGGCAACAGCTTTGGCATAAAAATCTATTCAGATACCGATTTAGGTCTACCTCTCTGTTAGCTGTGAAGCTGTGTATTCAAAAGGAAAATGCATTTCTCATGTAAATATTCACAAAATATAAATATAAAACTAAACTCTAAACTCTTAATATCAACCAGTGGTGAAGTACGGGATAGCAGCTACCTGTCACACAGCTAGGACTGACCTGTAATACTGATGGGAGAATAACAATAGTCATTTCAGAAGAAATAATTTAAAACTACAAAAGATGACTGCCTGTCACCAGTTCACAAAGTCTGGCTACTTTTACACTTTTAACATGAGTTCATCTTTAGAGTGTTTAACTGTAAATCCTTTAACACAATTTCAAATTTCAGAAGGTCTCTGTCTTCCTCCAGAGGTCTTCATAATACAAGTTTTCATAACAAAATTGCTTACTGGGACACATTTCTGCAGAAAGCACAAAGACATCAACCGTGCACTCACAGTTAGGTTGAGGGATTTAAAGACTGAAAAAATGGGAATGGAAAAAGTCCTCAAACTAACAAACAAGAAAGTAACTTCAGATTTTGCTGAAACTCTAATGATGGCGTTATTTCCCCTCATGATACTGCTTAAAATGAAAAGAAGTCCTTGCACATACTAATGTTTGGTTATAATACAGTACCATTTTTATATTAATATATAAATAAAAATTCTTACCCCAAATCTTCTATGCTAAGTGGAGGCCCAGAACCTGATGGATTCTTCAGCATTAACTCTTGTAGCTTTGTGTTTTTTTCATCTTCAGAAAGACTTTTGTTACTTAAAATTTGACGCCTTTTAATTGCAAGGTCCTTAATTTCTTTTAAAAATCTAGCTCTATGTGGATTTACTAATTCAAAGTCTTCCCATGTTAGAATTCCATTAAACCAAGCAGGGGGTTTAGGTTTTGGTGGATCAAGAATAAATTCTGATTTGGAGTCTTCTTCCAGACTTCCCACTGACAGGGAATCGTGGCCTTCTTCCGTAGAAGCCTCTGACTGACTTTCAGTACAGTGCAAGTCTCTGTCACCCCGCGACTCATATATCAACTTACTCATGTTACTTTTAATGTCTCCCATACACATGAGTTTAAAAAAAGGTTTAGAAATGGGCAAATCCACAAGTCTGTTGTCCTGAATGCATTTAGCCAAGAAAATTCCAAGAAAATGAAAGAGTTTGGTTATTCTTTCAAGTTCATCACTATCTTGTGGGAATGGTGCTGTGAAGAGTCCACATGATCTCTGTACATAGTAGCCTGGAGGTTTTAATCCACCACCAATGTCAACCTGTTTGTTTTAAGAGGCAAAACAAAAAAACTTGTTAACTTGGTTAAGGGTGAATTTAGTTACAAGCATGTGCTATTTATTTTTACTATTCTCTTAAGGAACAAAAATAAAAATAAAAATAGCTGTGGAGCACAGGGGTCACCCCTTACCACCACGAGTGCACTGTTCATGTATTTCTCCTGGATATCTATCTCCTTTCTGGATGTCTAGCTCATTTTTCTTTTGTGCTCAGCACCTGCAGTTTAAAATGTGCAACTGAAACACACCTGCCGAGACTCATCATCCGGGAAGTCATCATCACAAAGCCAAGCTCCCAAATCTGTCCTCTGAAATTCAGCTGCCACCAATGCGTAGAATTCCAAGGTGGGACCCAGGCCTGTCCCTTCCTCCCCTAAAAATTCAACCTAAAAAAAAAAAAAAAAAAAAAACACCCAAACAAACAACAACAAAAAAAACTACTGGTCAGTATTGGACCAGTTCCTGGTTATGGAACAGAGTATTTCATAACGTGACAATAAGAAGTACCTACTGCTGTGCTTGGCAGCTACACCTTACCTCTAGAACGGACTTCCTGTCTGCGTGGATCTGCATGACGTTTTCTGCCCATTCCATCAAGGATTCTCCTCGGGGAACTTTGACTCGCTCGTGCTTGAGGCGCCCGACTCGGAACTCCCCCGGGTCATCCCGCCGCACTGTGCTCGTCGTCCGAGTCCGCTCCACGGTGGCTTCGCGGCGGTTCTGGAGCCACACAATTGCTCTGGAACAAACCCACATGCACGCGCAGCTATTATTTAGAATTTGCACCTTTACTATTTCGAAAACTTGATATTTGCTACTACAAAAGATTTACCTTGTTAAATACTAATTACTGTATGCTTTTAAAATATATACCTAAGGCACTCATCAACTAACCACAAACAGCTGCCTCCAATGGCCAAGTTGGAAATTCTCATACATCCTGTGATGGGTGTAGCACAGAGCTGTCACGGGTTGGCTGTTCTGCACATGTGGACAAGCACTGGCTGTGTAACCATTAATTCACCATTTTAAAAGCTTAAGAAAGTGGATAATACCACATAAAACTGCCTTCAGTATTTCCTGAGGGATATCTTTAAAATAGATTGTTCTTCTAAAACTCTTTCCTTCTTGATAAAAAGATGTTTATGCAGGCACCCTCTGATATGTGCCATGTATAGCATGTGCCACATCCTAGATAAGCAGGAGAGAAATGTGTTTAAAAGAGCTTGTGAAATTTGTCCAGACTCAAAAATCTGTGTGTCCTGGAGAGTGTTTAACACTGAAATTCCCTGAGCAACTTCTGACAGCCAAAGAAACCAAGACCAGTTTTCTCTTCTGGACCATATGCAGATGAAAGTTCAATTTCTCTCTATTAGGAAGCTTGCAATTTTGAAGTGGTGTGTCTTGCTAATAACAAGCTAGCTCTTTTCTCTTTGCTTTTATATTTCTTGGTGCATCTTTTCACATTATTCTTGTGGCATTTCTAGATGCCAGCTAAATACCACAGTAATACTTGCATCTCACTATCTACATACTTTCTACCTTTCCAAAAAAGGGTAATTCTTCCTTCTCATTATATAAAAATAAACTGTACCAAAGTTCAGACATTGTCTGTGTTCACGTTGGCAATCGAAATATTCAGGATTCCTAGGCAACGAAAAGCTTTAAAAGGGTACTGTTAAATGTTTTACTACACGTATTCATTTATCTCTTTGTCAGTCCATGATCCAAGTAATACTAACATTCAAAATAGTATCCAGTTTGCTTTGTTAGAGTTAATTGCATTAAAAAATAATGAATCAAACAGCCACTATATGACTACAGGAATCACAGAAGATGGTATATGGTTTCAAAAATGACGTTTAACTATTACTTATTAATCTCTAAAATTGAACCATGTAATTTACATTTAAGAAATTTCTTTTACTTCCTACAACATTCTGCAATGAACTATTACTATGATCCAGTAAACTGCTGCCTGATATGCTTATCTAGCTGCAGGTGCAAAATGAAGTCTTCATCTAACAAGCTGAAAAACGAAATGAAATTCCCTGGACAGTAGCAAGCCACAGAGATGGTATTCATCATAGACCAGACAAAACAAACAAGCAAGCATTCAAAAGTCTTCCTGAAGTTTCTCAGCATTTCTCCTTTTTTCTACATATAAAATGTAGAATGTTTGGAAAGCAACATTTCTCTTGTTAGTATAAAGTCCTCTCTAACTTAGTAATCTGAAGAAATAAAAATAAAATAGAAAAATTTGACAATTATTTCCTTTACCTCGATGCTCCAAATGCTGTGCACGTGAAGTACAACTGTCTTGTTTCAAACGGAATTAAGAAAGGACACTTGCTTGTCAGCTGCTCACACCAGTCTGGCAAAGCTCCACTCGCTAGTGCCAATGGTTCCTGGAGTTTAACACAAAGAGGTGATGGGGGGAAACATTTCTAATATAAGACTCAGACCCAATTCTGAGCTGATAGCAAAGCAACCACCTGGAAGCACCTCAACAAGCCCCTTCACTATTTTGTAGCATCAGTTCAGCAGGGCACACACGGAAGTTTGACTGAATTTTGTATGTTAACTGAGATCTAGGTATTGCCAAATACAAAGAGAAAAGCTTCCATGGTATGTTTTTATTCAGACTACTCTATTTTTAGAATTTTTTCTCAACTAAAACATACAGAAATAGGTGCAATAGACATAATCATGAAAATTCAAGAGGCAAAATGGGAAAAACACATTTTCATACAGTCCTTAAAATATGACATATACATTATAGAATCACAAAATGGTGAAGGTTGGAAGGGAGCTCTAGAGGTCATCTAGTCCAACCCCCCTGGCTCCAGCAAGGACACAGGGTGGCATCCAGGAAAGTTTGGGAGATCTCCAGAGGAGGCTCCACAACCTCTCTGGGCAGCCTGTTCCAGGGCTCTGTCACCCTCATAGTAAGGAAGTTCTTCCTCACACGGAGATAAAACTTCCTGTGTTTCAACTTGCATCCATTTCCCCTTGTCCTATCACTGGCCACCACCGAGTAGAGTTAGTCCCCATCCTCCCTCCCTTCATCCCTCACGTCCTTATAAATATTCCTCACACCCCCTCCCTGTCTTCTCTTCTCCAGTATAAACAGGCCTAGCTCGCTTAGCCTTTCCTCATAATACATTAATGTAATACCTCAATCTGCTGCAGAATCTTTGTAGTAATTTTTTTGCTTGTGAATTCATCTGGTGGAAAGTTGAACTGAGGATGCTCATCTCCTTCTGAAAATACCACAAGAAAGTTTTTAGTTTATTTATATCCATTAAAGCTTCTAAGGAGCTCTAATAGACAACTTACTGACCTTCCTGAGCAGTCCGTGTTGTGTAAGGATCACTGGCAACTATATACAAAATGCGAAGTAACTGCAGAACGTCTTCCACTCCACAGGAGTTCTGTCCACTGCCGGCTTTGGCCTGAGGTTGTTCTTTTGCCAAACTAAGGATTTCAGAATTCTGAAGGGTAGAAATGGCTCCCTGGCTTAATCCGGATTTCGATCCATGTTCACAAAAATCCTGTTTAAAAAAATATATAAATAAGAATAAAAAATTGCCTGTTATTTTTAAAACTGTGCACCATAATTTAACCATTTGAAAAATGAGCCTGGTTACTGTCTCATTACCTTAACACTTAACTCAGTTACAGATGGTTTAAATTATGATTCGGATGCTTTTCGAACATTACTAAATTCAAAGACATAAAAAAAAAAAAAAAAAAGAATAAAGAGAAGGAGCAAAGACTAAATTTGATACTGAAATGTGAAAATACAGTTTCCTACCCACATCCCCTCTTCCACAAGAGCCTTCAAAGCTGCGGAACAAAGCACACAGCCATTCCCAATAAACAAAACTGGTATGCAGACATATACCTTGTATGCTGCTATGAGCTGGGAACAATTTCTGTTTTTTCTAATGCTTTTATTAGTGCCAGTTAATTTCCAGTGGCGCAGGAAAGCTGAGTCTGCATTCTTCTGCAGGTAGGTTATCAAGTCATTCTTTGGTAACTCATCAGTGCCAAGGTATTGCTCCACATGCTCTATTGACCAGCAACCCTACAACAGGAACAACCAAACAGTGGCTTTTCCTGATTGTAAAGTCTTAAGGTTTCACATGCATTCCACACGTTTTCTAAAGAAACATGCATTTATTAAGATATTCACTCGTATCCTTTAAATAGTCAAAACCTGTTAGTCTTTTTAATATAGCATTTCAAAAACTGCAATGAAGACGTGTTTTGCTTTGGTTTAAACAGGCACAAAAACACAAAGGCAAAAAAAGTCTTACCATCTTTCCACTTTCTTTCTCTTTATCCGAATCCTTCATTTCTCTGTACATGATTCTAAATATTGAAAATATGAATTACTATTTTAAATTTATAGTACATCTTCTAAATGATGAAGCTATACTTGGAGTTGTTAGAACTGAATGACGTTTTGCAGCAAAACATACAGGATTCTGTAATCCAGCAAAATTATACTCATGTTTAAACTTGCATGATACAGATACTTATCAATTCTGTGATATAGTCTCAGCAGCGGAGGGGAGGGCTCACCACCTCGGCCTGTCCCCAAACATCGCCAAGACTGCTGGCTCTGTGCAGGGCCTGTGGCTGCCTTCTCTCCAGCTGGTTATCCACTACAAGCTGCTCTCAGCGCTAGTTGGTTCCCAGGGTCTACTGATGCCTGGAGTTATTCCTTCCCAGGGCAGCACTTGCCTTCATTGAACCTCGTCAGGTTCCCATGTGCCTATTTCTCCAGCTTGCTAAGGCCCCTCTCAACAGTTACACAGCCATCTGGGGCACCAACCATTCCCCAGCTTTGTACCATCTGCAAACCTCCTGAGGGTGCTCCCTATCGCATCATCCGGATTATTAATGGAAATATTAAAAGGATTGGCCATAGGATTGACTCCACCAGTGACTGGCCTGCAGATGGACTTCGTGCTGTTGATCACAACTCTTCAAGCCAAAAGTTCTGGCAGTTTTCAGGCTATTCCACTGTCCATTTATCTAAGTCCATCCTTCGTCAGTTTGTAAATAAGGACATTATGGATGACAGCATCAGAAGCCTTGGTAAAGTCACAATAAATCTCCACTACACTCTCTTGCTCCTCCCTCACCCACTGAGCTGGTCACCTCATTTGAAAGTGGCTTCTAGACTCGACTGCTCCATTCCTTTTCCATGGATCAAGGTAAAGTTGACCAGGCTGTAGTAGCCAAATCCCTCTCACCCTTCTTGAAAATAGGATTGATATTTTTTTGCTTTCTTTCAAGGCCTCAAAAACCTTCTCCAATCATGATCAAGTCACAAATGAACATTAGAAGTTGTGACTTTTTTGCTTAGAAGTAATCACAATTTTAAAATCAAAAAGAACATCCTAACCTAAGTGAAAGAAAAACTAATTCTAGAACTGTTGCCTACAGAAAGTAAAAATAACAATATTTTCACACCTGTTCCTGATCAGTTAGTTCCTAACACTGCTTTATATAGAATAATAAACTTGTGAGCTTACGTGTATGTTGGCTCCCAAATACGTCTAAGTTTGTCTGATTTCACGTTACCATTACAGGAAAGCTGTAACAATTTCTGTACATAATAAAAGATGGTGGATCGAAAGTTTGTGAGGGGCAATTCTACTTCCCGGGTCGTTCCAAGACCTGAAACCTTCAAAGTAAGCGCTAGGCGAGGAGAGGGCATGCACTCCACCTCCTCCAGCAGCTCCGAGTGAGGGGTACCTATGTGGAGGAAAAAACATTTGAGAAGCTATTCATAAAAGACACACAAAGCACAACAAGCTAGCTTAAATATCAATAAAATGACTCAAAAAGGAGGTGTAAAGACTTCCTGCACGTATGCGCGAAAGATGACAGAGAAGTCCTATGACAATTCTGTACGTGATTAAAGCTAGTATTTTTGAAATCCCAATTTATCCCTTCGCCTTGGTAATGTTGTCTTGGAAATTAGCACAGCACTTGCATTTTTCCCTTTATGCACAGTATCTCCTGTTATATTAGCTCCTTTCAGTTCCCTCAAATCAACAGCGGCTCTACTTCCACATACGCCCGTGTCATATGTTCTGGAAGGTGCAGGGAAAGCACCGTTAACAAGAGAGTCCTAAAGAGCATAAGCAGATGCCAGGCAGACAGACACACAGACCACGCAGTTGTACTT
The DNA here is from genome assembly GCA_013389825.1 of Crypturellus undulatus. Lineage (NCBI taxonomy): Eukaryota > Metazoa > Chordata > Aves > Tinamiformes > Tinamidae > Crypturellus > Crypturellus undulatus. The sequence continues at coordinate 70,449 of VWPW01003393.1, read as the reverse complement.
GTTACATTAGCTTTTCCCTGGCTTCTGCTTTGGACTGTTTCAATGAGTCCTCACCAAAATAAAGTTACTCTGGGAATGCTCAATATACAGAACTTTCCCTCTAAGTGGAAACATACATAGTAAGAAACCTACCACTCATCAGAGTTCTCAAATTCATGAGTATGATTATCTTGCACAGCATTTTCCTTAGATATGCAGAGGCAGATTAAATTCTTATGCAAACAGAAGAGTTAAACAGTCACAAGAGCACATTGTGCCAAATAACAACGATAGGATCCCTAGGCTCCTGTGGGGCCTGACCCATCCTGAGGCTAGACCAGATATCCAAATGCTTAGCTGACATACCTGGTGGTGGGATTTCTAGGTCCGTTGTTTGTTGAACATTAGTTCGACCGGGTCTTGGGTCAAAGGCAGGAACCAAAGCAGAAAACTGCCTTTTCAATACATAATCATCATCCCATGTTCTTCTACGGCCTCCCTTGGTTTCATACTCCTCTTCTTCCTATAAAAGAGTTTGAACCGCTTGATCAAAAATTAGAGATTTTTTTTATGGAATACAGCAAAACTGTTCATATGCAGAAAGCAGTATTATCAGGCTAACCTTAGAATGGGGAATCTACAATTTCTGAAAGAATTAAACTTTCCATGAAGCATCAAAACAATGCAAGGAAACACAAAGTTGTGCAGACCAAGCCATAAGACTTTGGAATATCAGAAAGATTCAATTAATCTATAGTGTCAAAATAAATTTAACTTTCGTAAAACCAGTAACTTGCTTTTATTTTTTTTCTGTTTTTCTTTTTTAATATATACATATATTGATATACAATGTACACACATTTATCCAGAGATGATATCAAATACCAAAATACTGGAATTATCATAGTAGAAAGAAATCTGATTTTCAACAATCCTTAGAAAATATAAATTGCTTATGGCCTTTTCAAAACAAGCTTTTAACCTGTTCATATCCTCATGGAGAAGAATTATACAATATATCCAAAGGAAGAGAACTAGAATCTATGACCAGGATGGCTTTCTCTTGTAGATCTGATTCTTGATCTTTAACCTTAAGCAAAGATTATCATGCCAATTCTCCTTCCTCGCATGAACTACAATAATAATTCCATTTAACCATTTCTGAGAAGCAACTCCTACAAACTCTTTTGCATCATAGCTCTGTTTATGCAGTATCACATTTCTCCATTCGTCATAACTTGGTATCTTTGAGCAGGTGAGATAAAGCAATATTTAGTGAGGTAGTAAAGTTTCTAGGCAATACATAATCACAGTAGTTTAAAATGCCTAAACACTTTCTTAAAATGTGTGCATTAGTCACAAATAACTTAGATTTTTTATAGAATAGCTTAGATAATTTCATAAAATATTAATTTACATTAGTTATAATAGCAAACCTTAAATTATCATTCAAGGATTCTTCATATCAGAGCCAGATGAAGAGACAAATTAAAATTTTAGGCAAGACCTCTGCAGACTGTTTGCCATTGTGATTCGTTTAACTTTTCATAAAAGATAGATTTCACCCTACACACTTGGCAGGATAACAGTAAAACACATCCTGGAGCCACTACAAAATTCAGCAGCCTACCTGCAAAACTGGTCCTTTCACCTGCACGGTTTATTACATACATCATTTCTACTACCTTGTTTCTAGGTGATACCTCAATTCTATTGCCTTGTTTCCAGGCTCCTATTAACATGTTAGCTTCAGCATGCAAAGTCTAAGGTTGGTTAGTATCCAGAAACTCTTTTCTCCACATGCAATGTTGAAAGCAGCACAATCATGTGAATTCGTACCAAAAAGGCCTGCCCTACAAGCTGTAATGTCAAGTGGGGCCCTGAGATTTTAAGTTCAGCACACCTGCTTTAATGTGCAAAATAGCAGCTCTGTAAATCCTCAGAAAATATGTAAGATCAGGGAAAGGAAACAAAGAAGTATATTCAAAGCAGCCTTTTTGGCACAGACTCAATTTGCAGCTGCAGAGCAGTGCAACATGATTTTAACTTGAGCATTTCATTAAGAGCCTTATTTGGTAGGTACTTCAAATTTGCAGCACTAAATATAGATTTGTTTTAATTAATTGAAAAAAATATTGCTTGAATCCCACCTGTCCAAATTTTTTTTTCCTGTTCTATATGTTCTATTCACACAGATGATATCTTAATTAATGACTTTACTGTACCATAACTTCCTCATATTCTTGGTCTTCTTGATTATCATCTTCATTTTCATCATCTTCTTCATCTGGTTCAGGTAGATCCTCATCATCATCCAACTCTGCCAAGAGCGTACTAGCTCGGCAGCTATCAAGAAAATCTATATACACACATGTATATACATTTACATAGGAGGGGAAAAAAGAAAGAGACAAGAATCACTCAAAGTAAAGTTTTAAAATTAACAATAGGAGCTTTGGGAAGACAAATAAAACAAATCTCATTTAACAAAAACAGCAGATAGAACTAAAATATTGCTGATGGTATGAGAATTAACAGCTCTGATAAAAGCATACACTGACAAAAAAAATCCAGAGGCGGGGGGGAGGGGGAACCTAGCTCGATAGCTTAACTATCAAAAGAAACATTTAATTTTACTATGATTAAGAGTAATCAGCAACTTATTTTCCGTTTGGTTATAATCAAGCATTAATTTTTTTTTTATTTTAAATGTATAAAGGAACACAAAACAGACACACAAATGTATCCTGTCTGATTTCATCCTTAACTAATCATAAAAAAGGAATACTGGTATATTTTCCACTACAAATGTGTAAGCTTTCACCTCAAACTATAACATAAAGAAACTTTTAAAAAACTTAATAGCAATATTTAAAATAAATAAAATCGCTAATGCACTTCTGTAAAAAGAAACTGCAGAGAGAAATTTCCATTTTACCCATCTAGCAGACTTATATAAACTAAATGAAACCCCCAAAACCAGAAATTTACAGCCATTCAACATGGACTAATAAGAGATAAATCTTTGCACTTTAACTTTTTGTTTTTTTTTTAATACACAAATAATCTATATATCTAACATCAACACTATCTGAATCGTTGCCAAGGCCCTACCAGAAACTTTACAGATGACTCCCAAAACTATTAAGCCAGCTGTTCACGATACACTTTAAGACTTGCCACCCAACCAAAATTTAAAATAACACTTAATTTAAAAGAATAAATGGAAATGGCACACCCTGCCATCTTAAGCAGGGCCTCCATAGGGCTTTATTCTAATGCACATTGGAATTATCAGATTTTTGTTTCCATAAATAATTTCTATGGGTTTTAAGCATGGTTTTCACTCAACTTAGACAACTAACATCATAGTTCCCAGTACTCATACCTTCCAAACATCTATGGCCCTGCTGGCTAAATTTAATCCAGAGTGCCCATTTAAGTCTGGATTTTGTTCCTTCAATTATGCAATGCCATTCTTCCAGTCATTTTAATTTCTGTGTTTCAACTTGTCACAACAACTATGGTATGATTATTAAATTTAGGAGTAGCTGACTCTCCAAATAATGAACATAATTTTTATGTTCATATCTGGGGAGGGAGCAGCTATTCCTAAATTTTATCTCAATATTTTTCAGTCTATTTTCCCTAAAACGGTAGTTTAAGGGCATAGTATGTCTAATGGCCAGTGCTTTTCAATCTTAAGAATAATACAGAGTACCTCATACTGAGCATATAAGATGCTAATACAATTTCAATAAAAAAAAAAGTAGAGGCCCATATACAAAATAAATTAGACACTAAACACAACTGATTAAGGATAATTAAGTGCCTAAATAAAGCATAGCATAAATAATAAGCATAAATAAATAAAGCATATGCATAATAAGCACAGAAATTACTGAACTACAGAGAACTAAAACCAAAGAAATAACAGTCTTTTAACATTATTTGACTTGAGTCTTGAGTATTGCCTTACAGGGCTAGCAAAACATGAACAGCTCAATTTTCAAATATTTTTCAGAAAATAAAATACTACATGAGAAATCATAGCAAAGGAAGAAAAGGAAAAAGAAAAAAAAAATTCAGTCATGGGAGGTCTGCTTAAGTTCATTTAAAAATGAAACTTACCATATAAAGAATATTCTGCCTCCTGCCCTGTATCGCTCTCACTAGATGTTGATGTTAGGCTAGTAGTTAGGGTATTACTAAGCGACTGACCAACAGACAAAACTGTAGTTGCTGTAGCTACATTGCTGCTGCTAGTAACACTGGATGTAGACATGGTCACTGTTGATGTGGTACCAGTTGTAGTCAGATTAGGAAAACTTTGGGCACCCATAAGAGGAGAAGCTATAGATAAAGATATGGTAAAATAAAATAAATGATTTGAAGATTTGAAAAGTACAGTTTACATGCGCGAGTTCTGTGTTGAAATATATTTGGGTTTGAAAAATCACCAGTGCCAATGTGTTATTTTGCAATAAGGAATAACAGACTAAAGAGAATGAAACTGACTGTGCAAATATGCACGCTGCAATCTGTGTGTCCACTTCAGAGCATATGCCCTTGCATACATTTAAAGCAAATCACTTTATTAAACCCCAGAATCCCACTCTAAATCTGAAATGATTTCATTCATTTTGTTTAAAGAGGAAACAAGTACAGGGTACTACAGATATCTGTTTATGACCTATTTTACCTCTAACACCAATATAATGTGAGCCACAGAGGAAAAACAACTTGACTATAAATGAATTAAAAAAACAAGAGACACCACAAACTAAAAATATTTGCGCAGTTTTCTTAAAAGAACTGTCTTTTGCACAACTACTACTGCATGTATTCATCATGGGCAAAAAACTCAAGTGTAAAAAAAAAGCATAACACTTTAATTATGTTGAACAGCATATATGAAATAATTTTCAAACTAAGCAAACAAAAACTAAGACATCACCTCACTATATAATTCAAATAAGTAAGATGAATGCACAACATTTTAACAACTGAAACAAATTAACGGTAATTCAACAGATGTACATTTAACCACGTACATCTCTGAAATGGTGTATGTTATATTTATGAGCAATTACACATTAGTATCTCAGTCCTGGAAACTTTTACTCACATTTTGATTTTCAAATACAGGAAGTTAACCACATGTTCTCATGTGCATATTTGCAGGCTTAGCTATTCTTAAATTTAATCCCTACATTCCTCAATCTACTTTTTAAAGAATCCACCAAATGCAAATTTTTCAGTTACAAAAGTAAGCTTTTTCCTTATTGCCGCTTATGCAAACTAAGGCACCAATTGAAAAGAGAAAAAAAATATACATACTCAATAAACAATTTCAGATTACTGCTACTGATTAAAGCAAAGGTTAATATATCTAAACACAGCTATAACACAAACCAAAAGATTTTCTCTTAAGTAAATTCTGTAATAACATCTCTGTCTTTACTTTTGTTACTGTCTGTCAGATATTGCCTTCTTTTTTTCCTAAGAACCTAATTTATAAATCAAAATAGAAAAATGCAATAACTGGCAAAGGTGACCTACATGGACACAGCACTTCAAATTGGTTCCACATGTGGGAAGGAAGAGAGTGAAATTTAAGGGTGGGGGTGTTATATAACCTATATGCTCAACTCTAAGAGCAAGAAAGAAGGGAAGATTTCTGATTTTGGATTTGTTTAAGAACATGGAAGTTCTAAGTTCAAAAATCTGAAAACAAGAGGTCAAGTACACACATCTTCCATCCACTCTTATTAACTAATAGTAGCCAACTCTCTGCTGGTGCAATAAAAGGAAAATATGCCAGCTGCTCAATACCCACATTTCATTTGCGCAGCTCTTGAGAGTGAATAAAAACCGCCTGCTGGCCCAGGTAGGATTTAACTCCTGGCCAACTTGGATATTTATAAACACAATCGCTGCAGTAACGTGAAGAGACTACCACTAACTGCAATCTTAAGTATTTTTTCCTGACATTTTTTTTCTTTTGAAAAAAATACAAACTTTTTACATGGCATTAAGATAACTTTGGCAAAATTGGTCAAATTTAGCCTCCATCCCTTTCTGAGGCACAAGGTAGCATTTTGTTTTTTTTTTCCCTGCAACAAATCTATGAAATGCTTCCTGTAAAAGAGGTAATTTTGAAAGTCTCAACACATTTTAGTATTCAGAACACAGTAAATAAAAAAGTTTTTCTCTAAATTTATAAGGCTGTTAAACATTCTGTGAAATCAAAACATATTTCAAAGCTTCTCTCTTTCTCTCCCCAATACAAAATTACTTAAAAGGAGCAAATAATGGACTTCTTCCTTTGGTTATCTTACCAACTATCTTACTGACATTTTTAATTCAGGTTGCAAGTATCCCTGCCCTCCAAGGTGTAAGAATACATATGAATGTTAAGCATACATAGGAAACAACTCCCCAACTTAAAATAAAAAAGGAAAAAAAACAAAACAAACGTTCATCATTTTAAAAAGACACAAAATTAAGAATGCTAAAAAAAAACACACACATAGAAAGTGTAAAAGTTAAAAAAAAAAAAAAAAAACAGCGTAAGATTATAACAAAAATTTGAGTGATAGGACCTTAATTCTCATGTGTAATTTGAAGACATGCACAAATTAGAGCATGTGCATAAACCCATTTACAACAGTGTTAGCTACAAACTTCCTTAAAGTCACTGTGCCTAAATGGTGTGCCAAATTTGAGCCTTACGACTGTACCATCTTTCGAAAGTATATACTTTATTAAATTTAGTTAAGCATGCTGCGTGAATTCACAAAGGTCATCAGAGTGCAGTTTATTTTTTCCTTTTACTGTGCCCTAAGTTTAGCCAGAGAATTACACAAAGTGCAAACTTCCTTCTCTGAGGAAAAAGAAGAAATAGCAAAAGTGGAGAGATAAAAGGTGACTATGTGAAATCTACACAGCCAGCCCAAGAAGCAGGTAGCCCACTGCAGCTACTGCAGCTTGTCTCCCAGCCCTGGAACAATGTGATGTCCTCACTCTTCCTGAGCTTGCAACACATATCAAAACCAACTTATTTTCTACTTGGCACCACCAAATAAAGGGCAACATTTACAATGAACTCCAGGGACCCTCCCTGAGTTTTCCAAGTAGGCACAAGATAGCAGCCACTGTAGCTTTATTTCCCTGTCAGGGCAACAGAACCCGAACTTCTTTGAGCCTAAACAAAGCCAAAGAACCAAGAGAAGCTTGAACGCAAAATAAGCACAGTTTACTTACTTGCAGTGCTCATGACGTTCCTTCCCAGAGTATTAGTATTGTTATCACTGCTACTTCGGCTTAAATTCATGTTGTTTGTAGCGTTGGTGCGCGCAATGTTTGCTACTCTTCGCACAAAAGACTCCAGGCTCGATGTTTCCCGGGATGATAGGTTGGGGACACTGGCGCTGGAGCTCATGGGTGCCCCAGCTGCCAGCAGAGAGCTCACGGAGAGCCTGTTGCTCGCTGAAGAGCTGAGCGGTCGCTGGGAAGCTGCTTCCTTATTAGTCAGTTCGGACACGGAGCTGACGTCAGGAGAGCTCACGCTAACAATTCCCATGGAGATGGCGCTGGCCTCCCCGGTCGGCCGCACGGGGTTCTCGGGGCCTAGCTTCCTCTCTGCGCTCTCGCTGCCTATGTCCGCTGTTAGGGTGCTGGTGCTGGCGCTGGACGAGGAGCCCACCTCGGCCTGCGGCACGCTATCAGCGGAGGACAGAACCACAATTGGCTCATGGACGTCAGCGCCTGAAACTATATTTTGCTCCATTACACTCTCTGATCTCCGGTCCATTTTGGTCGAGCCCATGCTGATGTCGCTGCTACTGGCCACGCTACACACAGAACTGCTGCTTCCTTTTCTACTTGAGGAGCCTGCAGCAGCAGTCGTCTTGTCTGGACAGTTGTTTTTCACCAGGCTGCTCCATGACTGCGTTGTGCCTGAAACAGTGGATGAAACAGGTTTGGGTGATGCCGCTGAATCAGGGTCGTACCCTGGCGCAAGCTTGAGGTCAAACTTTCCTTCTGCGCCCATACGGTAAGAGTTAGAGCCACCAGCATCCCAGGTGACATCAATCCAGCCTGGAAAGGGACAGGAGTTTGTGAGATCCAGCAGAAAGCAGACAGGAGCGTGTCAGACAGTAGCTCCACAATGTGGGATCAGCTTCTTATAAGGGCTGTATCTCTGAATTAACAAAATTACTAAGCAGTCCTTAATGCTAATTATAAGGAAAAAGTCTTGCAATCTAAAGAATTGGCATTTTAAGATGCTGTTAAAGTTAACATGACAAGCACTTGCCCCAAACAATCAACTTTAGGCTCTGAGAATTCAGCCAAAGACAAGTTTGCTCCAGGAGGGAGCCTGGCTTACTAGGATCTCTCAAAATGGCAGGATGATTAGATACTCTAATATATGAATGTATCATCATTAAAATGTATCATAACTTCATTAATATCTGGCAAGAAATTACAATTCACAGACATATTACATAATGTTTTTCTTTGTGGGGTACTTATGCAGGAGCATATATCTACACTACAGAAAGCATTTTATCAAATGGATTAGTTTGAGATTTTTCATTTCTGTAGCATAACACAAAAGTGAGTTTACTGATATTTTGCCTTTTCAGTAATGGGGAGGCTCAACCAGGCATTTCTTATACAAAAAGCCTTATGGTAGTCAAGTAAATACTACTTAAATTAAGATTTTGGGGTTGTAAGAAGATTACGTTGCACTGAATGCTAGAACTCTACATTAGCAATATATATAGGTGTTTGTGTGTGCATGTGCATACACACACACGCACACACATATAGAAAGAGATGCTACTCTAATTCCTTTAGTAAAAGATGAATTAAAGTAACAGTATTTTGTAACAATTTAATGTAATAAAGCTACAATGTTGAGGTTAATCTGTGAAATTCAACTAAATAGAACACAAAGGCAGTGCCTTTTTTTCACCTGAGCATCTAGCACCACCTCAGATTCATCTAAAAAATGATTCCGGTACTTTTATATGTTAATTATAACAAAACTTGATATCATTACTTAAATTGTGATATCATTACTTAAATTGAGAAACATTTTTTTCCTTAAAAACAAATCTCTCAAGCTTAGTTATCTTCTATAACTTCAGACAAAATCCAAACAAGATGCCAGGTCCAAATTAAAAAAAATAATAATAATAAAATAATAAAAAAAAAGGCAGATGAGAAGTAATTTGCAATAAAAAAATGAGTTAGCAGTCAGGTGTTTTTAACCTTGCAACTGTCCAAAAGTCATCCCTTGTTAGACCAAAATAGAAAAACTACAGGCAATTTTTTTACTAAAAATTATCACTCCAGTAGAAGAAAAATTAAGTGGATAAAATTCTCAGATAGAATAAGTAGGCTTCTTATCTCCACACAGGCAGGCTCAGATCCCAGTATTCTTGTATGATTTTATTCCAACTTCATGTACAAGACCTGAATAAGTCGTGCCATTAAATGGTGGAATTTTGAAGGGTGAAGTTGTCAGACAAATCTAAATGTTTATCTTAATTATATTTGCCTTTCCTTTCTTAAAATCAAATATCAAAAAAGAGAAAGTTCATACTACAGTTAAAAGTATGATTTTTCTACTCTATGAGTACACAGAGCATTTTGAAAAAGCATTACCAAACTTCTGTTCCTGTTTGGATAGTTGCTCTACCCAAAATACTAATTACAAACATTTTAAGGCATATGCAATCTTTTAAACGTATTATGGAGTCTTGTTGCACCATGTTCTACATTACAGCCCAAAGCAACTCAATATTTGTCTAAACTTGCGAATAATCTCAAAAAAGTGGGATACTACATTTCAATGTTCTATTCATAAGAAAGCAATAACAGTCTGACAACATGAGCTTTTGCAGTCTGGCCTCATTAATGGATACAGAAGCCTCAACTTCACCTCTTCTTAAATGGAAAATTTGTAATAAAACAGAGGACTGAAGACACTGGTCTATAAAATTTCAAAATGCCAAAAATAGTTTAATCCTTACAAGTGAGAATACGGCTATGGATACTGTACTGTCTTAAGAGCAAACATATTGATGATGGAGCAATTCCCTGCAAGCTATACTGAATGGCTTCAAAAAGAAAAAGATGGAAGGAAGTTAAAAAAATGTTTTAAAGACTTTGTACATTGGACATTTCTCCATGTTACAGATCTGGCAACTCAAACACGAAGAAATGTAAAAAAATCTGCCTAAGAGGGAATCTAGAAATTACAGAAGATGCTTCAGAAACAAGGCAAGTCTTCTGAATCCAGACAAAAGTGAGAAATGCAGTGACAGGGACAAGATTATCACCCCTTCTGAAGCCTCTTCAACATCCTGGCCTCCTGAGCACTGACTTCCTTAGCTGTTACTTTTTAAGTTCTTTGTATTAACAAAGTAACAACCAGATCCCAAGGAAGCTAGTAAGGTAGAAAGGTAAAGGATAAAAGAAAAATGTTGCAAATGCTAAGATAGAAGAAGAAGAAAGGTAATTTGAAATTTTGCAGGCACAAAGCTTAGTCAGTTGATTTGCCCTTTATTTTTTTTGTCTCTAACAAATGTCTAAATAACAATTTGGTGTTTTAATTAAACAAGTTTAATTAAAAATAATTTTAATTTCCAAAAAGAAAGTACTCCTTTCATGCATTAAAACAAAAATTCACAAATGAACTGCAATAGTGACAAAAGTATTTCCCATAATATTTAATTTTTTATCAATCAGTTTCAAAACACTACAAAGAAAACATTATTACCAAATCCACATTCAGAATACAGTAATATATAAAATAATCACCCATATAGGAAACTCTTTGCTCACCATTATGCAGTTCTCCTGTAACAGTGCCTTCCCCCTGCGGGCTTCCATCCTGATCCCGCCACTTCCAATCAATTCCTCTGATCACACGGGCTCCTGGCACCATATATTTCAAAACCTGAGAACGAACTAGTCGCCGCTGCCTTCGCAGGTTAGCTTCAGCTTCTTTAGCAGCTTTTCCTGAAAAAAAATAAACCAAAGTGAAAATAAAGCAATATTGAATGGGTAGTAATTCCAAACGCAAGCTTTTGGGCTGGTTTCTTTGCGAAGTTGAATGTTTTCTCACACTGAGTTTCATATTGCATTTTTGTTAGCACTTTCACATAGCAATTAGGATGTATATATTCTGCTTCTTACCCAACTGATCTTCACACACTCCATTCACAGTGCCATATAGTTCAAATCCAGAGAGGGAGAGGTAGTGTGTCTGCCCACTGGCATTCTTTCCCATCTGTTTTATTCTAATGTGTCTCCAACCTTGTTTCTCATCCTTTGGAGGATCTAAAGGCCATGTTGCGGTAGACCTTTGATTTCACAGGAGATGGTGAGAAGGACACAGAAAGAGGTTTAGTATTGGCACTGATCATCTTTAGATTAAGTTAGAAAATTGCCAAAAAGAAACAAAACTTAATAACTTTAAAACAAACTCTGTATGAGTGCTGGTGTTTCTGATTTCTCCAAAGCCACACCCACACAAATTAAGAATGGCATCTGGGCTTTTCATCAGCATGTTACCCATACAGAGAGTTTATGGATCACATATTTTCCAGCCCACTCTGGGTAATTTAAGTCATCAATCATTCCCTCGTGCTGCCGTGTATTATACCTACTGTACATATTACATTCATCTACATCCCAGTATTTTTTTTTTTTTTTAAACTGAGCACATTTTTTATAAAAACCAGTAAGATAAACTCACATACCCTGGTTCGTTGAGGCTACAGTCATCAACATGAGTATACAAAGTAGTCCAGTTCTGGCCATCCTTAGATACCTGGAAAACCCAGTTTCTGAGAGCAGATCTTCCGTAACCTCGAGCATGGCGTAACGTGTAAGCTGACGGGATAACCCAGAGGCCAAGATCTATGGCAAACCATGCATTCTTATCATCGTTAGTGTGACAATTGAGAGCTGAACTGTCACGGCTCAGGATGTCTTCTAAACGGCCATAAGGCAGATTTCTTCCTTCTGAGGATGTAACCACTACTAACCCATAGGCTGCTGGGTTTACCCACTCATATGCAGTTCTATATTAAAAAGAGAAACCTGTTGTTCAAACGTACTGTTCAACATTAAAAACAGGCATCAATAACATTTAACTCTAAACTGTAGATTACGGCCTGGTTTATTACAAACTGGAATAATTAAGATCATCTTATGCAATTAAAAAGTGTTTTAGAGATGATCCAAAAATATCATTTTTCTAGAATAGTTAAAAACAACAACTAACCAAAATCACCCAACCAAATGAACAATAACAGAAAATTCCTATCCTTCTTTAATTTCTTAGGTAAGCATACAGAGATTTGCACTTTTCTATTACTTAAGGAGAGCAAAAAAGAATGTAGTTCTACAGATTCATTGTAAAACCAAAGATATACTGCACTCCTGTCAAAACGAGAAACCCCACAGCACAGACTTCATTTCATGCGTTGTGTTTTTTCCCTACAGATGACAGTTTATTATGCTTGACTTCAAACTACTTGGATCTTTAAAAAAAAACTCACTTTGCATTTGTCCCAATCCAATAAATAATTCCATTTTCATCAAAATCATGTTGATGCCTGAACACAAATGTTTGGCCTTCACGTAACTTCCGTACAAAAACGAATGAAGCCCTATCGAAGTCGTACCATTGCTTTGCTACCTAAATGTAAAGAAAGTAAAGGAAATATTACATCTGCAGAACGCAGCTAGCCCATGTGAACTGCGCCTGTGCACACTGCTCACCATTTTCAGGAGATACTGTTCTAGAGACTCAACAGTTGCCAAAGGCTCCATCTTCAGCATTCTACCCGTCCGATCTATTAAAGATGTCTCCCCAGAGGCACGTTCCAAACGAAATCGCAAACGTCTTGTTAATATCTGAGAGAACAGTTAAACATTAATATGGGCTTTTCTTGTTCTGAATTTGTCAATTTTAAGAAAAGCAAGATGTCTCATTATACACTTGTAGTGGTGTATCAAATGTATTTTTATCAACTAATTTTTTTTATTTAGTTAAATAATGCAGTGTATTTTTATTTAATGCTTTAATAATCTCCTAGTACTCTTTTTGTTAAAATTGATTAATAATTCTTCAATAAAAAAAATATAATCAGCTACATATTTAAGTATTTGCTGACACTCTTGATGTCTTTCCCTAGCTCTTTCTTTGCAAATTAAAACAAGTAATAACAAAATATGAAAATATTTTTAAAATATATTTAGTAGCAGTGTTACTTGCTGTAACTATTTTTGATAATGAAAAGCCAACCAGAAATATTTGCACTTAAGTGTCATCTCACATAAAGCTGGGCTGTGCATTCAAATATGAAAAAACCTTACACTTCACATAAGCCAAGCAAAAGCAGGCCTAAGATTTTTAGAAAAATTGCACTTTCCACTTAGAGAAGGCTCCTCCAACTATCATGTGTTACCAAATACACACACAGCCCTAGAAGTGATGCTTTCAACCATCATAGCCCACCCCAAGTCATCACAAACAGGTGTTAAAATGATCTTTGACAAAATTATTGCTTTTGGATGCTGTTACATTCTGCTAGTGAGGTCCCTTACGCAGTGAGCATATCACTATATGGAAAGGAAAATACTTGAAGAGACTATGTGTTTTTTATTTCTATTGTCCTCCACTAGCATTTTGTCTTTATAGTTAAAAAAGAGTGAATGACAATTGAAGTAAACTTTTAGATTAGGGTAGATTATGTTTGAAAGACTCAACAACAGAACTAGGCAGTGTTTTCCTACAATTCTATCCAGCTTTTGGGAAAACGCATCTCATACCCATTTAGCACATGCCATCTTCCCTGAAATTCATACAAAACATTCAGCTGCATAAGCAAGCAATATCACATATTATCACTTTATATTTACCTGAAGATTATATGTGGAGCCTGGTGTATCATACAAGTGGAGAGGTAGACGTTCAATAGATTCTAACACTGCTATCAGTTTCCGAATTAAAGCAACTGCTGGACGACTGTGAAAGTTGTAACAGTTGTTATGTTACCACATAGTAAGAAAAGGCTACACTATCTTAGAAAACAGTGCTGTTGTGCTGCTGTACATTTTTTGTTCTTAACTGAGGAGACCGAGTTATAATTATGCGTTGTGAGTAAATTTGCATGAAACTGAACTTTGCATGAACTTCAAGTTCAGACTCAAATTATTAATACTCCTTGGCATCAATTCATTTTTGTTTTCTCACGTTTCTATACGTAGTGTTTTTTTTATACATAGTGGGGTTTTTTGTCCAGACAATTTAGTTCATTCACCATGCAAACGTATTTATACCACAGTAAGAAAAACATTAATCCGCACATGCACATAGTTAAGTGATAAACAACCTTTATCTCTATCCACAGGCATTCACACAACATAGTTGGCCGCTACAGATCAAAGTAATTCTACAGAAGTTTTAATTGTTAACTCAGTAACAAATACTGCATTTTAAGGTTAATTTTCCTATTTCATTTGAGAAAGACTAAACCAAAAATGGCAGGGCAGTTTCTTTGTCTTTTTTTTTTTTTTATGTAGTCCTTATACTTAATAAACACATTTATTTACCTTTCATCATCTTCATTTTCACTGAATGCTGTTTTGAATACGTTTATTCTCTCTACTAGTTGACTACAATCTTGCTTCACATCTAAATCAACATTCTAAGAGCAAAGAAAAAAAAAACAACAAAACTTACATGTACATTCTTTATACTGGAAAAATATCTACTTAAGCTTATTTAATTCTATATTTATAATCTCTACACCTAAAGTCTAATAGCTGATGCCACTGAACTGGCTAGTGTTGACTTAAAGATTTTTAATGGCTTATTTGAACTTGGGACTTCCCTAAATAATATATTGTGATAAAAAATGTGCAGTACTTAAAATCACTAACTAGTACAAGTCTGCCTGGTTTTAATAAAGACAGCAAAAAGCCACATTTATTTGTAAATGATCTTAACTGAGGTCTATATCTAACATAAGAGATAAAGAAGGGAGAAAAAAAAAAAAGCTTTTTTACAAAAGCTTGTGCTCTGTGAACTCACATTATTTAGAACTGTAAGCAGTGACTGAACTAAACCACTACTACACATTTCATATGGAGAAATAGTGTTCTCATCCTTCAATAGTACAATTAAATTTTCCAAAGCAGTCTTCATTAAATCTCTCCAAGTATTTTCACCTTCAATGCACTGGAAGAGAAAAAGACGAAGACAGTGAAACATGGTATAAGTTTTTTCCAATTGTTTCATTTGAAAAATAACATCCTGATCAAGCATATAACTGGTAATTACATCATTAAAGAAACTCGCATTTCATGGAGGGACACATTGTGACTTTCCTTTACAACATGACACTCACTACTCTGAACACGATATTTCAGTACCACTCCAAGAGTTAGAGGTACCAATGTAAAGCAGATATACTTACCTGCCTGTTCGTATGAAGCTCCCAGGAGGATTCTAGCTGCGTTGCTATGTTCCTCAGTGTCACAACTACTCCTCGAGGCATACTTTCCACTGCTTTAAAATGATCATCATACAAGTCTCTTGCCATAGTGCGTACCTAGAAATGGATTTTTGTAATCAGAAATCATACCATACTGCATATATAAAGACTATTCTCCAGATACTCTTCAGGATTCTCAATTTTATTTTATTTTTTCTCTCCCCTCAAAGAGAAACCCACAACAACAGACACAAATAGGGAAGAACAGAAATCTAACCTAAAACACAACACAAAATTCAAAGGTTCTGAAAGGGTAAAAATACAGGAGAAAATAAAAAGAAAGGCACAAAACATTCTGCGGAAACTTGCAAAAATTAAACAATGTTAAACAAATAGCAGCACAAAGGGAGACAGAACAGAGCTCTTCATCTGTAAATCTGTATCTTGAAAGTTGTATCAGAGATCTGGAAATCTTTTTGGATATAAAATAAAATGAACTATTAGATCGTTTCTGAATGATTATTCACATTTCTAAAACTGTTTACAGGAGTTAATAGGTGACCTTATATTTATGAAAATGAGAATTGTTTTCCACAAAACATTTAGGGCACAGATTTTACAAAACAAGTTCTTAGTAAATATTTTACTTTAAGAGATGTTCCCAAGAATCTTGATATTATCAACATGTGCCCTAAAACAAAACGCATCTCTTAAACTCTGGAGCTATTTTATATGGCATAATCTCCGATATAGAGGAGCTCTACCTTACTGTTATCATTCAACCTATCCTCATTCAGACAGCAATTTGATTTTGAATTCAGTGTCAAATTTTCTCAAACACATGTTTTCTACATAAAGCAGAAGGTACTGCAGAAATTGTAAAAAGTCAAGACTGAGAGTCAGCTTGAGCTTTTGGCATCAGCTGGACACAGAACAAACTGCTACTACGGGTTTTGGTAAAAAGCTTAAGCCTTGATTTCGTATCTCCTGCTTCTTTTCTCAGTCTGAGAAAAGAGTATTTTTAAATGGATGTCTAAGATTATGGATTTTACACATCTTGCTCTACAATTTCTATAAAACTGAACTGCCTGTTCCAGCTCACCTCCCTCCCCTTGTCCATCACTACATCCAGCTCCAAATTAACATCTCAGCATAGGGCATATAAATTAACAGATGCTTCTGATATGACCGTGCTATACGTTCCCAGCCAGCCTGTAATAATTACGCCGTTTTATTGGCAATGGGATTTTAGTTTCTGTTTGAGGACATAAACATGACAAAAGATAGCAAGTTAAAAAGGCAAGACTTATCTAGCCTATGTCATCTCAGATGCTCACAGGATTTCCCTTGAGATCTACATTTTATTGTTTACAATAAAATATTTTACTCTACTTATCCTTAAGAAGTGAATATAGTATTTGGAACATAAGACTAAGATGAACATATGTTATTTACAGATCATTAGTATCCTGTTTATGACATCTCTAATAAACTTTAAACACTGGTAATCAATAATTCAGAAATTAATAATAACCCAGATTATTCAGAAAAAAATGATTATGGAACATCAACAAATAAGTATCATGATCTCAACTCTAAATCAATTAGAAAACTTGTATCAATTCAAAATAAGAAAAAGTTACGGAAAAAAAAATCATGAGGTATATATATTCTAATAATTTTTAAAGTAAGTATTCACAAGCAATAAGTACACTGACAACTGTGTCTTTCCTTTTTGATAAAAAAGGAAAACAGAATTATTCATATGTGGGCTAGAAAAATTACTTCTTATGTCACTCTTTAAAAAAGAAAAAGCATATTTCCTCTACAAGATGACAGAGTTTGCAACTTCTTTTGTATAATCTGTGCAAGTTATTCTGAGTGAAATTTCCACCTTCAGAACTTAACATGAAATTAAATATAGTTGGAATCAGAGATTCTGATCATTAAATAGAAGTTAAATCTCTGTAAGTACATCAAAATAAACTCTGCTTCTAAACATAAAATCCAGAGATGCCTTGCCAACCTTTTGCTTTGTTTTCTCCAGTTTAGATTTCAGTTTTCTTCCCCTTTTACCAGTCCAGCCAGTCACAAATTCTGACCCTGTAAAAGTATTTTAAATAATGATTCTCCCATAGATTNNNNTTAAAAAATAATTCCCCCCAAATTAAAAAAAAAAAAAAAAAAAAAAAAATACACACCCACCCACCCACCCCAAACTACTTCACACACACTTGCTTCCACCTGCATATGACACATCTATCTACTTACCCAAAGAGGTTTCAGCTGTGAAAGAGTGTTTTGTCCCTCTATTAGATTCAAAAACAAAGCCTGGCAGATCCTCTTTCAGTATTGTAGCTTGCTGGCCATCAGAGTTGTGAATAGCAATCTCGCCCTCCTTCAAGCACGTGAGCGACCAGTTTCCCACGGTAAGTTTAGCTGGCCCTGGGGCTGATAAAATGGGCTGACTTGGGGTAGATGGCTTCACCTGACTTCGCGCTCTTTGCAGCTTCTCAAGGAATTCACTCCTGCTTTCTATTTAAAAAAGAAACATTTTTTTTTCCTAGCAAGTGATTTCAATTATCTCATCCCAAGCTCCCCCTTAGCAGCAAAATGACTTAGTATATTCAATGCAAAATTAATTTTGAAATTAAGGGTCTTAAAATACTCTAAACTTCCCACTACAATTCCATACTCCAACAGGGATTTATTTCACAATCACATTGAAATGGACACTGCAACTCTTTCTGAATGGTGCTGTTCACTGATGTAGTAATCTAACTTTACACTTACAATGAAGAGAAATTAAACAGATCTACAGTATATTTCTAGTCTTGTAAAATAATTATTGCCAACATGAATTATTCTCCTAAGTGTGTTTTAGAAAAGGAGAGTAAACACTCCATGGACACTCCAGCAGGAAAACAGCAATCAATTTCAAAATTTAAAAGAAGTGGAGAAAAGGATATCAAAGTCATATAAAAGGAGAAAAAAAGAATACATAACTGTAGAGTCTAATAAACATATGGCAAAAACAAGTTTCAGCTGACCGCCATTTGTTCAGATTGACAATCACAAAGGCACGAATTTTCTTCCTAAGTTCTGTTAAAACTTTCATCTCCTTTTTAAAAATTCTACATTCACTTCAGAGAAAAGCAGAAAGCCACAATTAAGTAACTTAACTCAGATATGCTGTATTAATGCAGTAGGCTATTATAATGCAGATACTCTGATTCCTTTTATCAGTCACTACCTTCAGGCCTTCTTTATCTCAGACAGAAATGTGAAATAAATCTCATGGCAGCAAATGAGGATCGACAAGAAGCGAATATTTATATATAGGTATCAATTAAAGACAACAAAAGGATTGTGTTCTGGTTGTGAATATGGAGGTAAACCACCTTACACTTACTTGAAACAACTCTATTTTAATTTTTAATTAAAAGACCACATACAATGCTTAAAATGTAAATATAATGTCTGAACTTGGGGGGAGGGGATGGAGTAATAGTTTATTAGTGTAAGGAATATGTCTCTGCTTCAAAGTTAACCAGGATCCTCATTTTTCAGTATACTGGTCTAACAAATACAAATTCTTTTGTAATGCATGTGGATATAAAATTGCTGTTTTCCTTTTGCTGGCAAAACTTATGCACTAAGTTTGAATTTTGTAGTTTGTAATGTATAATACAAAAACAAATCATATTTGTATACCATTCTAGACATAAAATCTTTTCTTCATTGCTTAAAATTCCTAACATGCAGTAAGGAGGCTTATAAGAAGAATTTTGAGATTTTGCAGGCAAAATTAACACTTAGATGAATGAAATCTTTTTTGAAGTTTCATAGTTACATTTTTTCCTATTTACATATTTACTATTTACATATTTACAGTTTTACTTATTTACTATGCAACATGTCATACTTAAATGTCAATGATTACACATATTTCAGAATAACTTCATAGACAGGAATAAATTCCCTTCAACTGAAATTTGAGACTTGTTTAAAGTTTCAGAATTACCATTAAATTTCAATTTTTGCATTGAATTTTTACATTTTTTCTCAAAATTCAAACAAAACAAGTATTAAGGTAGTGGGGAGAGGGGTGAGGACAGACCTTCTAAAAATGTTCAAAGTATAAGAGCTCCCCAATCATTTTCCTTCTGTGAACACTAACAGGTTCACACTAAACAGTTAAACAGCTACAACCCTCTGCATTCTTTCCAGTCAGTAAGTTACTAAAATGTAGACCATGAGCTTAATCAGCAATGCTTTAGAAGAGCAGAACACATACTATAGTTCAGGACTTAACGTGCAGATAACACTTTGGCTGCATCCTCCCCTCTATAAGTTTAGTTTCAATAGATCCAGCCTCTGCAGCATTCAAACCAGATATGGTCCCTGTTGGCCCTTAAGGGCTAGCTACTGGTTCGCCCTTCAAGCCACACTGTGGTGTCAGTACTCTGTAAATGAGGGCTTAAAAGAAGCCTAATTTAATCTTTATTTCAGTATTTATTTCAGCATTTATTACATAATATCATGGGAAATGTCTTACTAAAAAAAAATTTGAATTTACTGGATCTTTAAAAAAAAAGACCAAGCTGAAGAGACACAACTTAAATTAACAGTGAGAGGTTTTTTAATGTTGTCTTCACTCTAGGTTCATCTGAATAATCACCACTTCTTATATAAGATGAGTGGAATGGAAAACCCTGTGATTCAGAAGCAGCCATGAATCTGCACCCAGGGCTACAAGAATTTCGGAAGTCAACCTCAGACTCTCTTCAAATTCTATGATAATAAACAAGCATCTCAACACACAAATTGTTTGCCTAAGAAGGTATTAGCTTTGTTTAGCAAAATGTGCCATAATACAATTCTGTCAGGAAAAGGAAAAAGTGAAAAAAAAAATCACATTTTATCTTAATGCCCCAAAGTTGATGGGTAAAGTCATTAGAACCTCACTTCTATCCTGAATTATAATATGGTCTGTTATTTCACACAATGGCTTGCGGAAAACATAGTAGTGTTACAAAGCATTTTACAAGTCTCAAATGCATCAAGTGCTGTAAAAAATGATAAAACAATAAAGGAGGGTTGTTTCTGCATTCCAACACCACCAGTGCGCAAGGTCTGTTCCCTAATCCTCTCTCCAACAAACAGTTAAGACACTGTAACTTGTTTCCCAGTCTGGATGAGAAACTTGCCATTACTTTGTCTTCAAACGCATGCAATTTCATTCTGCTAGCTAGAAGCAAACAACAAATTGCCATTTCAACCTGCTTTTCCTGAGGCGGCCACTAGAAAGTGCTTTTAATGACTGAGGTGAAAAAATTAAGTATGCATGAAGAAGAATCAAAACAAAACCAAGTTAATACACTCTACTGGCAAGATGTTTATTTAACACTTAATTCACCAAGAAAGTCAAGTTATGGTCACATGCTATCTGATGAAAAGCATCACAATTAACTGACCACCTTCCACCTGTTTACATCCTTTACTATTTAGAAAGCCAATTCCTGCAAAACAAAATAGCTTCAATCAAATCATATATACACAGAAGAGTCTCAAAACTTGACCTGGACATAAACTAAGACGACACTACACCTGAGCTGTCGGATCCTCCTTCAGGGCTGCCACTGGAATACATTGTAGCCAGTTTCCCATCCAAGATGAACCTGAACCATCCGTTACTACCGTTAGACAGCTCCAGGGCTGCAGCATCGCTCCAGATATACAGGCAGTCCCTTCCCCTAATGATCGACCAGTCTCTCCAGTGATACGGTTTACCCTGTTGCAGTTCTTTTGCATCTTCCTGTGGTTCATCCTCCTGTAACAAAATGGTATTAAGAAACAAACCGAACAGAAAAGCTCAGAAACTAAACAAAAAAACCCACAGAAATAGTAAAAAGACTTTAAGGGAGAAAAATTTACTCAAACCAGAAGCACAGGAACTAAGCTTTTTTCTCTATAAAATGTATCTTGAAAAGCATTCATCAACAGGACAGAAACTTAAAAAAAAACACTTCCTTTTACATATACATTTAACTATTCAACAGTATCAACCTACCACTGAGGTATCCAACTCTGTTCCTAAGGGGTCTTACATGAACACTAAGGAAAGAGTAACAGTGGTAACAATTATTTCAACATCATTGAGTAGCTAGAAGTACCTGAGTTGTCAGTGATGCAGCTGTCAGAAGTTGGTAAATAATATGCATTTTAAGACCTTTCATCATGTAGAAAATATTCCTGTTTTGGTATTTTTAATTATTCCCTAGTAAGGCTTACAGGCACCTGCAATTATGTGATATATGCACAGTGGAAGAGGTGCATTCCTTTGAAAAGGGATTCATTTTGTTTCACAGTCATTTTTGAAATCCTGGATAAATTGTCCACAGGGAAGTATTTATGGATAGTAAAATCAGCACATACCAATGTGTTAACAGGAAGCAAAGCTACAAAACTTTGAAACAAAAAAGGCAATTTAACAGGAAACATACATAATAAGCACTATTGCAGTTATCTATCTAGGTTGCTACCTACCCATAAGACATTTTCATAATATTGCAAAGTATATTAAAATTCATCATTTTACCGAGAAAAAAAATAATTCTGTACTTACTTTCTCAGGTTTAGACTCCTCTTCATTCTCATCATCAGAAGATGGTCCTGCCAAAGTTGACACTTTACTGATTACACCCAGCCTAGCCAGTTGGTCCAGGAAAAGATCACCACCTTTATCCACCAAATCTCTTATGATTTGCAAGGCTAGCAAATGGCCATCATCATCATCCTGCAGTAATTTGGTATGGAAAGGAAATAATAAAGAAGCAGAGATCTGTTTACTTGAAATTATCTTGGCATGTTGAACTTCATATCTCATCATAAACACTTTAATGCTAGTTATTAATAAATGCAGGAACAATAAGCATAAAACCTCTTTGTTTTATAAGAGGAAACAATTTCTTTTTTCCTACCTCTTGATCAAGAACTGTAGCTGTGATCTCAACCAGTATCGTGGGCAGATTGTGGCCAGCATCAGAATCACAAACCTCTTTTAGCAGTGCTTCAGAACAAAAATGTATCATTTTTCTAATGAGGGCAAGACTTGCTTTCCTTAAAAAGAAGTTACAGAAAGAAGATTCTTACAAAAATAAAAATGAAGCTATCAGAGCAACCAAAAGATTCAAGCTAAAACTGCTTTTGCAGACCATTTATGCATGTGCACAAAATATAATTTTGAGAAGAGTTCCAGGCCTGGTCACTAGATAGGAAGTTTCAGATAAATTCTGAAAATTATTCACCTCCTGATCTTTTTGACTCTACAGTATTATGACAGGTTATTATGTTTTTTTTTTTCCTCTTCAATTTTTTTTTTTTTATGCAATCCTGTTCTTCATTCTGCCTTTACCCACTGTCCTAAAGATGCCAATTCATTTCTGATTTATAGAAGCTCTATCTCTCTCTGGTATTCCATTTTTTCATGTATTTAAAGAGTTGAGTCAGATTTCTGCAATGTTAAAAGTCTGAAATACTATGACATGGTGGCATGTCATAGTAAAAACTAGAATTTGTTTGGAAGTCAAATAATTGTGTATGGGTTAAAACAGAATTTTTATTTGGGTGACATTTTAAAACACAGTTTGGTCTGTCTGATACACAGAAACTTGAAAATATGGAGAAAGAACTGCTTCTGGTAACCTGCAATTTGTCACACATAAATTGTTAATACTGCTTCATTTGAAACAGCCAGCTTCAGATTCCCACTATCAGCTCCTGAGGAGTCTTTCTCTACTAAAGAGCAGTTTTCTACTTTGTACTTTTGCTGCTCAAAGCACTTGCACCTTGGTAACATGAGTAAGAGATTAAGCAAATGTTATGTTTGCAGAGCAAAAGACTTAAAAGTTTATGGTCATACACAATTTACCACAGCCATTATGTCTGCAGTATTATTTTTTAAGTATTAAATTAAATTCTTCTAGTTCACTCAGCAGGGTGCATCCTGCCCAGCTGGTTAGTAGTCTGGCTCTCTCCACATCCTCTTTATTTTTTAGATGCAGTAATTTTTATGGAAAAGATTTCATCTAGGCTCCTTCTTAATCTAGTATCTTAAGAAATTCAAAACATACAGGGAAATTGCCTATTGTGACTATTACCTTATTGAAGGCAGCATAGTTTGTTGAAATGTTTGTGCAAACACAGGCAGTAGTCTTTTCAAGTATATTGGTGCCATTTCTGGATCTCCTTTGGGCTCATTACATTCTTCTTCATCTTTGTTTGCATCTTTCTTTTTCTTTTCATCCCCTTTGTTAACAGGACACATCCAGTCCCCTACAAAACATTTCTTTCTTAAAACATTCAACAATAAACAAATCTTTCAGTAGAAGTAAAAAGCTCTCTTTACTAATATGCAGGAAAAGTAATGTTCAGTAAGTTCCTGAAATGTAAGATTTACACAGAAAACACTATGGTAACAAGCACCAAAGGCCTTTTGCATGAAAAACTGGAAGCCCTTAAAAATACTTTTTTCCATGAATCAAAATACAGTAAATACTAAAAATAACTGACTTTCAAGCAATTCTACTAGCAAAGAGTATGAATTGAGACCTGCACTCACCTGGAGACTGTAGAATAGCTACTACTTCACTATGCCCCCTTTCACGAGCTTTATCTAATGGAGTTTTTCCATCTTCATCTCTCAAATCAGGGTTTGCTCCATGTCGCAAAAGAGTCTGAGAAATTTTTTTAAAGAAAAAAGATTCCTCACTTCCAAAGAAATAAACCTGTTTTGTCATATAGTTCTCCTAAAGTTTTCTCATACTTGTATGCTAAGTTACAATGCTATTTGCTTTTTTGCAGCTGTAGAGCTAACATAAAACTACTTTTATTCGTATTATTTACTTATCACAACAAAAAAGATGCCATTTTGATAAACCCTCTAAAGAATGAACATTTAAATATTTGAAAATATACAATTCTTAAACAAATTGCAGCCAAAAACATTTCCATAGAATAAGGCATAATGTCACTATACAAGTCTTTCTAGCACATGACGAAGTTTGCACCATACCTTGGCCACTTGAGGTCTTCCAAAACATGCTGCATAATGTAATGAGGATGATCTCTGACCTCTGTTAACATCAGCACCTCTTTCACAGAGAAATTCTACCTGTTAAACAAGAAGTATATCTCCTGTTTCATCTATCTTTCTTTATATGAATAACCTAAGTTTTTAAGATTCAGTAAAATTTACCATTTCCTGAGTTCCAAAAGCTGACGCCCAGTTTAGAAGAGTTTGTCCTACATCATCCATAAAGTTTACTTCAAAAGCTGAAAGATAAAATTAGATTAAATAATTAAAGCTCATCATACCATACATTAAGTATCAGTAGTGTTCCTTAAATAAATGCCAAATCTTTTCTTTTTTTTAAAACATCTTCTACAACCTTATGGTATGAAAGCATTAATTTCCTTAACTACAAAAATAAAACGTGAATTATTACCAACTAGAAGTGATGCATATTTAACAAAGTAAAAAAAAAAAAAAAACAGAAAAAAAAAGAAAACGTGTATATAAATTACTCATGAACAACTGAAGTTGTATACAAGAAATGCATGATACTGGAGAAGCATAATGAGTATTACGATGAGGAGACATAGGGAATTATGAAAACAGAGATCTTGAAGATATTTTATGTATCTTATTATCTTTGGAAGTACTTTTTCTTACCTCCTGTGTCAATAGCATCTATTAGGGCATCAGTATCCTTACTGCGGATGCAATCTATCAGCTGCCGATGAGAACGTTCCCCAGAACTATCCAGTCTTCGCAACCCTGGGATTCTGCCTGTAGATCCAGCACTGGATTTTGGCAGGGCTTTTCTCCCTTCGAATAGTAGCACCAAAAGAAGATCTACTAACCGCATGGTATCCAGTACACATCTCTCATCACCCTGCAACGCACTTTCTATAGAATCTGGAAGTTCAGATCTTAGGAGATCCTGGAAATAATTAAAAGTCTGAACAATAAAAAATATACAAGGCTTTAGAAAATACTATCAGAATTGGGTTTCATATCCATATGAAATGTTTCCTTTTATGCCTTTAAAATAACTTTAAAACATATTGGCTATAAAAGTATAGGAAAAGAAAAAAACACACAAGAAGAGCTGTAGCATAAAAATAGTTCTTACATGTGTTACTACTGGAGAGCCTCTACACAGGGTTGACAACAGGCTTACAATAGTTGACACCTGATTACTCAGTTTGGAATCTGCAGCTGTGGAGGGGGCTCCAGTGCTGCTGCGACCAGGCTTGCAAGCTGAGGAAGGTCCTGATGCTGTCCCACCCGCAGCTGCCATGCGGGATAACAATTCTTCAGTTAATCCGTGCTTAGCTAACGGGGCTGGGTCAACTCCACGTCGCGTGAATCTGTCAGCTAATGAGGCAAAACATCTCAGAGCTCCATCTGAAACCTGGGAAAGAAATGCAAGAGAGCAGATGCTCAAAATTTCTTCCTTAGCTAAGTAAATAGCCACAGGAATATAACATGCACAGAAGAATTGTATATTCTAGGCTCATTTCATAGTCAATAAAAAGAGAGAGGCTTCCTAGGCCTGCAGCTCAGAGCAGGAACCTACCTTTACACCAAGCTCTCTATTCAATAATTTCAAGGAAAACAGGGAAACTGTTTTCCTTTGTTTAAAGTCCAGCTTCGCAATCTCTTAACTACAGTAATTATATAATAAAAATCTGTTAAAGCAACTTTCTAATAGTGAAATGACAAAAAGACAAAAATAAGAAAATGCAAGAATGGAATTGTACCTAGCCAAATATAGGTACAAACTGGGAAATGCAGCTTCTAGCCTAGGACAGTCCACTCTGTCCACAGGGCACCTGCCTCGGGGATATGGAAAAGATTTCTCTGAAAATAAAATGCAAATTGCCAAATTTAGGTTTCTCATTAATGAGTTATAGCAATGATACTGCAGAAACAAGGCTTACAGATGATCCTCTCAATCTGGGAAACCACTGTTGGCCAGCTGTCTGGAAAAAAAAATGTCCAGCAGCTTTCAAGCCAGCATTAGAAGTAAAAAGAGGTTTTTGCCTTCAACATCTCTCATCTAAACTACATACTAAATAAAACACTTTCACTTTTTAGACAAGGAGTTCTTGCAGGAACATCTGAAGAGCTGTTTCTGAAATCCCCGCCTTCTTAAACACGACCTCTGCAGTTCATGAAGCAATAAAACAGAACAAGCTCTACAGAAGATGCTTAACAGCAGCCACTGTTTAGCAAGTCCTCAGATACTGCAGCCTTCAGTCCCTCAAGAGACATGAACTTCTTGCCTCATCCATTTGTAAAGTCAGTCAACACCAGAGTGTAAAGAGAGTTACTGACACACAAGTTTTGGCATTATTAGTCATTCAACCCCACAGTTAAGCTTCCAAGTATTTAAAGAACAAAGCCTCTCCTGAATACATGTGATGACTGCTAAACTTCTACTGTGGTCCTAGAGTGCCAAACATTCTCACTTATCAGCAATTTTCTGCAAGGGATTTCTCCTTTAACTTAAAATAGTAACTACTTGTGCCCTCCAAAGATTCGATTCCACCAACTTTTATATAATTCATACATAATTTAGCATTTTTAAGCATAGCAGTTCTATTACAAGTGTACAAGAAAGATTCTACTTATTTAATATGCAACATGAGCAACACAGATATTCTATATTTCTCATCACAAACTGCAAATTAAGCAGAAGAGAGAAAGGGGCAAAAAAGGGGCATGTATATACAAGCAGAGTCCAACCCAGAAGTGTAAACCAAACCAAAAGAACAAAAAAAGACTTTAGAAAGGAAGTTACTAGACAAAACCATATTTAACACATCAACATCTATAAAACTCGAGGCTTCTTTCTTACAGCACATCATTTCCCAATAACATTGGCATGGATTTACTTATCATCAGGGTTGCTGCTCTTCTAAAGACACCCATCTTAAGCTGGGCTGCTAAAGACCAACTTCCTTAGAATTTGGACTCTCAGATATTCAGACCTCCAAGAGTCTCAGAATTTTTTTTTTTTCCCCTCAAGCACATGAAAAAATCTTTAGGATTAACTGGCTTTCCATTTGTGGTCTAAATCTCAGGGTTACCTTTTATCTGATGAGCAGTGCAAAAACAAAGGTAAGTGAAAACCCCACCACACACAAAGACAACTTGGCTTATCCTCAAATAGTTTGTGAGACAGACCCATAAGAATCATCTCTACTGCCAGATAATTCCTTCAAAATTATGTTAAAAGAAATTGAATAAAAAAGAAAAAGTTACAAAAAGAAAAAAAACTCATAAGCAAAAGACATAATCTCATAAATAGGATGTGCTTAATAAACCAAATGCATGGAGAGAGGCAAAATGAGGTGTAGAATAGCCTGGACAAGAAGCCTGGCAAGACTACATGTAGCCAGGTATAGCAAAAATTTGGCAAAGTAACTACCAAAATGCAGTAATTCATCACAGACATAAGGATTCTACTGGTAGGAAGAAGAAAACTTTAGGTTCTCTTTTCCTAAGTTTACATTAAAAGACCTACTTCATCTCAATCTAGTAAAATTGCAAAAAAAGAAGCGCTGCAGCATTTGTAGCAACACCATTTATTAGTATTTTAGCAGTCATTGTAGATTTTTTTTCCCCTTCTTAGCTTAAAAAAATAAAAATGTATTTAGGTCATTTTTATCTGCCACATATGCTTAATTCCGTAGTGACTAAGGGGCAGTCTTGGAATGAAGGCCATTTCAAGAAATACTTCAAAGTTATTTGAAAAAATTGGTGTTTTATTCCTTGAAAAAAAGTTGAATAAAATCTCTCTGTACGAAATCATATTTACACGATAGCTTAGAGTCAAGCAGCACTAAGCAGTATTTTTATGTTGTTGTCATCACAACCATAAAAAAAAAAACCTATCATAACATTCAAATAACAGCTACTATATAAACATAGTTGTGGAGTCTGTATAAAAAATACCTAACTATTCATTTATTAAACATGATGGAAGCTAAATACACAGCGTGTTGTGCCAACTATTACATTACCTGATGGTCTTCATGTTTTAATAAACTAGACAGTGATTCCACACAGATCTCTAATGAAGAATCCTGGGGCTCCATTTTGCCACAGAGCCTGGATACTACAGCCATCGCAGAATGCAATGTATCTTTATGGACAAGGTGTCCGCTGTCACGAATGAACGTCAGAACACAATTCAACCCTCCAGCCTCAAACACGGCTCCTGATTCACGGGTGCAGATTAATTCTAATACCTGTGACAAAAATGAAATTTAATTATCATTACAGTTATTTGCTTACAACTATCTACCATTTGCTTACAACCATGGGCTAAGAGAGGAAAACAACAAAAGAGCTGCCTCAACATTTGAAAGGGGACAACACATTGTAGTTGCACTAATAGATTTCCTGCTAAAATACAAAAGGAAATACAAGAACATCCTCAAGGGCATGCAAATGACAGGAACTCATGAGAAACAGCTATATAATACTCAAAAGAAATGATAACTGCATAACCCACAACTGAGAGCTAAGAAACTTTTAAGAGTACTGCTATGTCAGTACTTTGGCTAAATATTTTTGGATAGACTGGAACATCATAGTTACGAGGGTGCAGGAAATGCGTGCACAAAGTGTGAGGCAATTGTAATTAAAGGCTTAAACTGGGATTGTTTATGGGCATGCGTTATGCACTGTCAACAGCCCAAGAAATCTGGAAGGCTTCAGTCAGTTCAGAGGAAGACTTCACAAGGCTGCAGAGGAGTTGTGTCTAGCGTTACTGAAGAGACAGCAGACAATCCTTCCACTATGGGCAGAATGTAAAAGATCAATATAAGCTTTAATTTCCCATCTGCATCTGGAGTAGATATTTCACTCTTTTTTTGGCACAAAATGAGACTTTCTAGTCATATGTCTAGAGAACAAAAAGAAAAATTTTCTAACATTTTCTTTTTTTTCTATTCATTTTTAAAAGAAATCTTGGCTTTGAAGAGCATCAGATTGACAGCAAACAAGAGAAACATAGTTGGCATGTACGACTTCAACACAACGAGCAAGTTTTCGCTTTGCATTTTAATAGTATGAATAGATTTTTCCGAAGCCAGCACTTTTGCCAGCTCCTTAAAAGCAAGAGGTTCTGCAGAACACACACCTTCACACACTGCTCGGCCAAATCTCTACTGGTTCTGTTGTTAAGTTCAACAACTACCAAACGATTACAGAGCGCCTTAATAGCTCCATCCACTCCCACAATGCGCCGTGTGCACTCTGCCGACACATCCAGGTAGTAAGTTATGGCACGAGCTGTCACTTCTAATACATTGTCCGGAGCACTTTCATCGAGAAAAATTTTGCACAGTGCTGGTAAGAAAGTTCGTGGAGGGCATCTGCAAGAAAAAGAAACAACAACAAAAAAATTTTAACTCCCCAAGTTGTTTAAGTCTCTCTATGTCAAGAGATTTCATGTAGTTTCACATCAACATATTAATGGTTTTCATATAGTCATTAACATTTGCTAATATGCAGGTATCTCATATACACTTTGAAATTCAAATTGATAATCTAAAAGACACTCTATTATAAGAGGAACTCATCAGTAAAAAATATTTCTGAAGTTTTACAGCCACACAGGGAAACCCTTTGGAAAATTATTCTAGGAATTAATCTTACTTTACCACTCAGAATGTATTTCTCAGAGCTTCAAAGTTCTTAATGGTAACCAGGAAAAGCTACTTAAGCATGAAATATGTTCAATGTAAAGATTAAAGACCTTGGTTTTGCTGCAAATTTTTTTCTCCAAGAGGCCCTTTTTCCTTTTGTTTTATATATTCATACTTTCCTATTCAAACTATTTTATTTTTTTCCTTTTTTTTTTCACTCCAATCACACCGAGAACATATATAATTCATTTAGCTCGCTTCTATCATGCCTTTGTAGCCTCCAGCTCTCCTCTTTATTTTTAGCCTTACTTCCATATGCGAGAAAAAGGATCAAGAACATTCCTGTAACTTCCTAACAAGAAAGTTAAGCTGCAACAGTCCTCCTTCCACCCCTTTGACAAAATGAGGGATAAACTAAACTGGTCGGTCATAATAAGCCTCCTTCCAATTGTAGCAGCTCTGGTTAAAGCAGATTAAAAGTTCTCAGGCACGGAGCTGTACCTTAACCCCATTTCTTCAAAGAGTGGGCAACTACTTAGCAGCAAGTAATTTAGTACAGACTGTTTATTGCATCAGTAGAAAACTTCAGAGAAAGGTTATGTGCATTTGGGGAAAATCTAATCAAGACGGACATACGCTGCATCAGTAGCCAAAAACACCTGGTACCTCAGCCCTAGATGTTACAGGAAAGCAGAACTACAACTACAAAAGAAATATTGTAGTTTTTCCTTAAAGTAAGGCTTTGATCTACAAGCTGAATATTCTTTGATTAATCATTTTTGCATACTAATCAAGAAGTTATTCTATTTGATATGTAAAGTGACTCAGATACAAACACACCAAATCTTCAGAGTGCAGAATGCTGATTTTCTGAAGATCTGTCTATGCTCTATGAAGTAATCAAATCATACTGCTCAACACACACATTGCCCAATAATCCTTACAGATATAAATAAATGGCACTTTGGTAAGGCTACACCTCATATGTAATATTTCTCTTAACTTATTAAGCCTGCCATTTCTATTGTTCTAAAAAATGCTATGTAATTCCGTATTTTTCTAAAGAGTCTGCACAGTAATTCTACATATTTAGGACACTACCCACTGGGGAAGTCTGAGAATTTGTATTTATTACTAGGCTACTACCACCCAGTGATATATGAAAAGCAGCATCTCAATACACTTAAATTAGACAGTATTACATGTTTCAAAGTTTTGGTGTTATCCTTTTTCACTTCACATTTTATGTAATAACACATATGCATCACTAAAACACTGCTTTGAACAACTGTGTTCTGCAAACATTATATTGCAAGATAAAATATACCAAGACACATCTTAAAATAAGCAGTTATTTTCTATGATCCAACAGTTTATTAAAAAAAAAAAAGCATTTGAAATAAACTTTACTACATATTTCTCCAAATCATTTCAGACTACAGCAATCCAATGTAGACTAATATCTTGAAAGATGTAAAATCCTGCAATCTTACTAAAACCACAACTAGAAAGTGGTTAATATATCTATTTACTCATCTCTGCACAAACACAAGCTTTTGAAAAAAAAAGAAAAAAAAGATTAAAAATTAAGAAAAGAATTCTCAAAAATGCCAAAACAGCTAACAGAGAAATGATTACCCAGCAGATACAGTAAACATACAAAGTTACCAAGAGTTTATCATTTATACTGAAAACTTTGCCAATATAGAAATGTCAGTGCACTGTGTCAGCAATGCCCTTGTAAGAGCACTTCTCACTGACAAAAAAATCCCCACTTTCGTACACTGTATTTTGGAATAGCTTTGCACTAAAATGCTAGCACAAACCAGGGAAGTAAATTATTCTTAGACCCTTCCCTCAAAATTTTTAAACACATAATTTCTAAGTACTCTGAGTTCACAAATATATTGCAAATTTTAACAGTTTGACTATTGCTAAACTTCAAAGCTGAACATATTTTCTTCGAAAGCATATAAAGTTCATAAAATGTATTACAGTTTCTGCGAATTTAGAATTTAAGTATAAACTTCTTTTTACTCATTTATAGTAACATGACTAAACCAAACGGGAATTTTTGTTTTAGATTAGAACACAACAACTGAGAATTTCCCTTTATTATCTTAGCACACAATCTCCAGAGTTATGCCATCTTTTGCTTTACTTGAAGCCATAATATTCAAAGCAAGGGGAAGATATTCTCTGGCAAACTACATACTAAGTGCTACTAGTTGAAAGTTGCTTAGGACTTATAGTAAAACAGGACTTATCCTATTTTACATGTGGTTCTGTAACGAAGACACCTGCTGCAAAAACATTTAGTCTGGGCGTTGGTAGACTGGGTAGAAATCAGGAGGAGCAGCTGAAGAGTGAGCAAATTTGCTGCACCTCCAGACAAACCAGGTGAACTGCTACAGTTCTAAAGAGATGGATTAGCACAGTTGTTAAACATTGCTCTTCAGAGACAAAAAAAGCCAGATACATTTCACTGAAAAATAAATAATACAAGTAAACAAAAGAGATGAAGCACACTTCATTATGATGTGGTAAACTATTGCTGTATTTACTCCACAAGGAAAACAATGCCCAAGCATTCCATAAGGCAAAGAACAGGATGCTTGAAGAGAGGCACAGACGTACACGGACACACCTGCATCCTACACCAACAAGGTGAGATTCTTTTGGCCTAGCAGAGGCTTCTTAAGCCATAGGAGACACTCAAGTTTCTGACAGCAAGGGAGCAGCAAACCCCAGTTCTGCCATTCACAGAGAACTAGTTATTATGAGTCTGTAATATCAATGAAGAAGGGCGTACTAAAACATCCCCCATGCTCCTCCTAAATTCCTTCTAAGCAAGTGGGTAGAATCCCATTACAAAATTGTAGAGATGTCAGATTTTGAAAAACTTTAGTCATTATGCTGTAGGAAACTTCCATGTGGATAACTGCCTGTACGTCAGACAAGCATATACATAGGTCATCGTCCTCTAATCCCCAAATCCGCACTAAGCTATCACACTGGCTACCTATGACTGCTCTAAGACCTCAGGGACAGGAATGTAGGAGTCTGAAAAGTACAAGAGACAGAACTGGGAAGAGGAGGATAAACCCCAGCACAGGACCAGGGACGAAAGACAACACTGGCACAGACTTGCAGCACCTGCACAAAGCACCAATCCCCTTTCTCCCCTCCGTTCTGCTGCAGCACTGTAGGGGATTTCTGTGTACCGGCACTTGATCTGCAAGAAACGGGGAAAGCTTTGCCCTTATTCAGTCAATGGTATCCGAGTCTCAGAACTGTGCATGTGAACAGGAGCAAACTCTGGAAATGCCAGGAAGAGCAGGGTCCAAGGGCAAAACCCCTGTGCTAAATGAACCCATGCAAGAGGACAGTAAACATTTATCTCTTAATATACCTCCAGCTACTGATATGATGGTCATTGTGATTATTAAGGAGAAAAAAAAAAAAAAAAAAAAAAGAGCCTTTAATCACTGAGGCCTCAACAGATATTGAGGAGAAAAGCTATACGTATAATTTCTAAACTCAAAGCCTCTCAGGATGAAAATTATTTTCATCACATTATTTTCATCTACATATTTCATTTAAAAAGTATAATAGAAAAACACTCAAAAACCTGTCACTGAGCACTCAGTGTTGAATAATTGCTCAGTTCACAGCAAACTATTTGCAACTGAACAAACCAGAAGATGGGCATAACCTCTTTCAATATAAATTTTTGATTTTATTCTTTCAGATTAGAAAATAATATGGGTGGCTGCAAAGTTCAGATTTCTATTCAAGTATTTTTTTTTCACTTACTATGAAAGTGAAAGAAATTGATTTTTTTTTTTAGATATCCTATCCTTTCTAGATATCCTAAGGATATCCTAAGATATCCTATAAATACCACATTGGGAACATCTTGAAGTCTTTTCAAGAAGGCCCAACTTCAGCATGTTAATGAGACTACGCTGTGAGCAACGCTCTTGCTAGTTAGCGTAAGTCTCTCAGTTCTGGATGGCCACACAGTCCAAGTCCTACACTCTTGGGATAAGAGCTTTTGCTGATTACCTCACAAATCTTCCCTCATCCTGTTTCAAATATCTTACTGAAAGACTGGCTGGCAGAGTAAGTTCTGAAGTAAGTAATCTTCAGTATCAGTGTTTACCTTTCATACCCTAATCCATTAGGGTTATGGAATTTGTTATTTAGTAGAGCAATCTCTGCTTCACATATTAGTGCTAAACCAAAAACCAAATCATTTCCAGAAGTACTGATTCCATATAATTTTACTATCTATGAAATTGTTATGCTTTCAGTATTAAAATGAGTATTTTAAACAGCAAAGACCATGATATACAACTTTTTAAGATATACATTCTCCCTCGTGGAAAGTTTAATTGATCTGAAAATATTTTCTAAAGATTAATATTGATAAATTGTCAAGAAAGGAGAGGGAAATAATCAATATAATTATATGTCAAACTAGTATTTATAGTACTATATCAGTATAACTCTCTATGCTGGCATACTTATTTCTAAGCTTTTTGAGTTTTGTGGGTTTTTTTTTTTTGAATAGGAGCAATGCATAAGGCTGCAAAAACCTCACAGCAGTAAACCTCTAGCAGTAAACTGCTGCCACGGCCAAGTCAAACTCCAATGAAGACTAACTGTCTCAAATAACTCAAACCAAGTGACTCAGCTGATTATGCTGTACGTCACTGTAAACAGATACTGAAGCGTATAAATCAGCAATGTAAATTCATTTCTCTAATTACAATTTAAGTGTGCTCTAAAGCCTTAGTGCCACAGTAGTTTCTGTTTTAGCTTTAAAGACACTGTTGATTAAAACCACCAAAAAGAACAAAACAAAAAAAGAGCAGCCGCACCCCAAAATGGTTCACACACTTGTGTCCAGCACTAGACCATTTTACTCAATTAAAGAGCAAGTGCTGAATTCAGGGGATAGAGAGCCCGTCACACAACAAAAGCCTTTGACTCCCCAGTGCTGGGTCATGACACGCGAGTAGCGACCCAACACCAAGACGAGCGGCCAGCCGGCAGCGGCACTAGCTCTTCATAGCAGGTGTCTGCAGGGCCAGGTAGAAGTGAGAAGGCTCAAGTGCCCATCACTGTAATTCTTCCTGAGTTACCAACTCTTATGAAACAATTTCTAACCAGTTATAGAAGAGCTGACAATAACTAAATTTAGGTCTCGTCCATGAGGACTTCACAAATTGAGTATTTATGAGCTGGTGACTATGGCATCTGTCCCCCAAACTGAAAATCTTAAATACAGCTAACCTAAGACACTTATCTATTTATTTTAGATATTCTAAGATATGGTAATATTTACTAGCCAGAGACAGGACCTGATCATACAGAACATCCACTCCTAAGTTGCCCCCAGATTACCGAACAGGCACTCAGATGCATTTGGTACTTTGGCACAAGCGAGACACACCTTCCTGTATCAGTCTCCAGCATAACCACTACCTCTGTAAGCGCCAACAGCTGCCAGACGAATTAACTGTCCAGACCTTCTTCGGGTCTGTGCTTCAGTAGAAACTGGACAGGGTTCCAGTTTGTAATAGCTACTCCTCCAGCACCCTTATCCTCCTGGTCTTCTACATATCTCAAGACACAGTTCCAGATCCTGTCATAGAGCTACTGAGCAAGTAATACTGAAGGCAGCCTTTTTGAATCTCTCAAAATGCCAAACAACATCTGGCAGGCTTTTGTAGTTTTCGTAGTAAAATACACTATCTTTGCAGATAAAACAACTACTTTGAACAGCTTGGGTCTCTTAAAATGAAGAATAAAAGAGGCTTAGACAAAAACAGCAAACATTACAGACATTGCATACTGTGCCATGCAACCTGAAAGTTTCAGAGAACATTCAGTCTGTGAAAATGATGTTTTTAAAGCAAAGGTAATTCTAACATTTTTGTTGAGCAACTCTGTTTCTGCACATATTTCTACAGGACGAAACTTTTGATCTCAGACTTGGGCTCATTCTTTGTTTTTATTATGTTTTTTCGCCCCCCAGATTAAAAAAAAAAAAAAAAAAGAGTAATCAAGATAATCTATGAGAGAACTACCTGCACACCTGCACTTGTTAGGTCACTTCCAGTAACTGACAGGAACAGATCCTAATCCTAGAAAATCCTGCTCCAAAGCAATAGCTGTACTTCTGCTTCAGTTTTCTCGCAGTATCACCTGCTTAGAATTCACTCTATAAATAAAGAGCACTGCTATATGTTTTATTCATTTTATGTGAACATTATTCATCTGCAACGTTTTCCAACATTACAAATAAAGCATTTCCATAACATTCACAATAGTCCATAAGTTAAGGCACTTTCAAATCATTGTTTGCAAATATGTATTTTTACATGTTTCCTTTACACAATCAACAGGGACACAAAAAAGAAAGCTATTTATCACAAAGCTCTCCACTTTCCAAAATTAATGATACATATGGTAGCCATAGCAAGTTTTATGTTTTCTCTGAACGTGTTAAGTTTCTCCGAATATGTTATGGTCTTCTTGATAGAAGAAAAAAAGCCACACAAAACTCAAAATTCCTAAGAGTTTGAAAAGACACATTTTAACTTTGAAACTTTCTCAAATTTTCACTGAGCTCATGTTCAGAAATTTTGCTTGCTATCTTGCATAACTTCTATAAATGGGCAAGTAGTAGGTAGCAGAAGTAGAGATTTACTGCCTAAGTAAAACTTAGGACTTTTTACACAACTGTTGTTTTATTTTTAGAATACGTAAAAGCAAACAAGACTTACCTAACACGTGATAATACTTAAATATATGCATGTGAATTTACATTTCTCCAAAAGACAAAAAGCTCTTCCTCTCTTAAGTTTAACAAGTTTCTTTCTTGGTGGGAAACCGTAGCACTCTCAAACTCCTGCTTTGACAAGGGCAAGGAGCTGCTGCCTCCCCATACAGCAAGCGCCTAGACCTCCATTGAGAGCTCCCCTTTCTGCCATTCTCAGCACTGGCATGACAGATAGCTGAACTGCCTTCCAAGAGGCCTCCGCGAGGAAAGAACATGCTGCCTGTACGCAGCTACACATTCAACAAGCACTAGTTGTATAAAATGAAGCAAGCGAAACAAGCAGACACGAAGCAGCAGCTTCCGCAGAACTGATAAACTGAAAAGAAATCGTAGCTAACTTTCCCATTACATATTAAAGGGATGTGCCGAGTCCCTATTTGCATTTTTCAGGATTTTACAAAAGAGAGGTCAGGCCTCAGGGTAATCCATTCTACACCTGCTCTCCTTTCCTCAGAATTTTGTAAATATTTTGCTGAAATTTGGTCCATCACAGCTGGATAAATTATGAACTTGAAATCACAGTTTTTCTGCCAATATTTTGCATCAGGTGCAGCCTTCGTTCTGCAAACAGATGATGTTTCAAGTACACATTCAATTCATTAACATTTGAAAATGAAATAAGCAATTAAAACCTACAGCATGGCTTGGTAAGCATGCCTAAAGACCCACACCTCCTCACTGACTTCTCCCGAGAGTCCAGATGCTCAAAAAGAGAATTATCGAAAAGAAATGAAAAAATATTCAAATTATTTAAATACAAAATAGTATAGCCATCACACACAAAAGTTTTACCTACCTTATATTATAACCAACAAATATGCAAAACGTGGTGGTATTTATTATTCCAACATCAAAATATATTTTTGGACAACTTTAAAATGGAAGAGTTATGTGGGGAAAGACCCCTTTGTGACAGGTGACAAGATCCCTGTGTGCAAGTACATTAATAGCAACAGTGGTTTTGTCATTTAATCCAACAGGAATTAAATGAGCAGCCTCACTAACTGCTCATTATAGAATGCATAAGAGCAAAACAAAGGGTGAATTCTTCTGCTCGATATCAAAATGAGTTGGAAAGATGCCTTCTGCAAGTACTAATCAGCTACAGGTTAAGCTTCTGTCGAATGAGTTGCCCGGATTAGTAATAACCAGGTAAAACAGAGAGACCTCTGACAGGACAGAGGATGTCAATTAAGATGATCTAATCTTCCTTTCTGGCCTTCCTGACCATTACTGACTCTGAAAATTACTAGACAAGGTGAATTAATTACCACAATACCCATGACAATGAGGCCATAATGCCCACTATTAGCAAGAGGAATGGGGAAAGACGTTAGCTAATTCTACCACGGGGTGAGGGGGAAGAGGAAGCCGACATCTCCGTGATAAATACAGCACCTACCCTCCACTATCTTTGTACTTCCCATCCCAGAAAAGCACTCTAGAGAGTGTAGAAGATCCCACTACACTCAAGCCCACCTGCAAAGTGAATAATCCCAATGGCATTTGGTGGCTCCAACATCATTTGCCTCCTTTAGAAGTCAAGAAACCTTAATGAGAATCATATGATTCCCGCCCTTTCAAAGCGCACAAAATGTCATTTATTTACACACACAGCTGCATCAGACCAAACCAATTATTCACTAAGAACACGTTTCTTAGCATATTTTAAAATAATGAAAAAGCATAGTCAATTCCTGTCAGCAGCACAGATCCTAATTTACTCATGTTTGCATTCTAGCACAAAACCACAAGAATTGCCTTGAATTATTTCTGTAAACTAACAAAATGGATAAATCTGTAGAACACATGACATTTTTGAAAAGTCCACCTTAACATAGCTAGAGCTGCCCTTTAAGCCTATGAGTTTTAACTAAATTGCATAGATGTGTTAAAGGACATATTGCATTGACAGTAACGTTTTAAAACTAACACAAACTTCTAAGTCCTGAAAAAAACACCTCTCCAGATGCCTTTCCCGATCTTAAGGGGGGGGGAGGGGGGGGGAGAAGTACTTTTCTATTTGTATCTAAATCTGATATACTAAAGTTAGACAATTATTTGCTGAAAACATAGTGTACTAAGAATACTGAGTTGACCACTCATTTTGGAATTTTCTCTTCACCATGAAATACTAATTGGAAAATGCAACTTTTTTTTATGTTTTAACCAACTCAAGTGAAATCCTCATAAATACTGGTGTCTGTTATACCCATGCAGCTTCTGAAAATCTTTGTGGATGGAGCTTCCACAAGCCCTCTGGACAACCCGATCAGTGCTCAGTCACTCTCACAGTTAAAAAAAAAAAAAAAATTTCATGTGTTCCGCTGGAACAACCTTGCCAACTCGCATTAAAGTGGTCACTGGTTCATCATGATTTTGTCTCATACTTGTTATCAAATGTTAGGATATTATTAGTGCTTTTTCTCTAGTAAATACATACTTTGGGAAAGAAAAAGGTTCAACAGTTCAAGAGTTTAAAGAACATCCATCACTGCCAAAAGGGAATATACACTTTCCCAGCTCAACTTTCCTCTATACAACAATACTATGTGCATTAATACATGAATTTTATCCAATAGTACATGCCTTAACGATTACTGCTGAGAGAGGTTTTACTCAAATTTTACTTCATTTGTTATACTACTGTCTTGTTTATAATTTGTATTTGTAATTAAAGACGACAAATACTTTGACAGATAAAGCAAATACTGGCACAAAATCCAGATCATAAGAGAGTTCTCAGATGGAGACTGACAAGCATGTGCGGAGAAGAGTTATTTTAATATGAGATTATAAATGCCAGTCTCCCTATATTTTTGAAATTACCTTTAACAATTCAAACACTAAAAATGCAATTGCAATAATGTTTATATGAAATATACATTTAAAATTCCTGTTAAAGGTAAAAGTGCACAGTTTATAATTAGGAGTAGCATTTATAATCATGTTAAGTTTGGCTCTTTTGCTAAAATTCAGTTACTTTATTCTATTCACTCAGTTTCTGCAGTTGCTTTTGCTGCTGTTAAAACATCAGCCATTCTTTGTGCTAAGTGACTAACACCATGACTCACTATCACTAGAAGATGAATACAACACTGACTTTTTTAATGCCCACAGATGAGTAACACTAAAAATACTTTGATCAGATGTAAGACATAAACCTGGGTAGAAGCAAAGAAACTTTAACTCTTTGGCACCATTTTCTGTTACTGGCTGTGCACTTGGCAGTCTGCTCTGATCCTGCTAGAACACTGTACAAAACACAACCATTTCATACATGTTAATACCCACTTCTTATGCTGTCTTTACCAGAAACACTAGTTTAAATATCCAATCAACAATGCAGAGAAACTAATTATTAATTTTGGAATAAACCATTTCCTAGAAAATACTTTTGCCAACTAAGAAGTAGCCCAACTACTTTACTGCAATAATGAAGTAAAAGTTTGCGAATCCATTTTTTCAATATACTTTGAAAAATAATTATTTGATCTTTCTTTGCAAAGTAAGAAGACTCTGTATTGTCCTTAGCTCTACATAAAATACATTGCTGAAATTTATCTGGCAAGGATACTGTGCTTTCAGGGAAAAAGGCATGGCAATATTTTTCATGTCTTCCTTTCATAGCTTTGCCAGTCCTCACCAGATGCAGCTGGTAACTGCCAGCTGCATTTCATTAAAATTATGAGGCTTTTTTAAGCTTACATCATAAAAGCAAACCAAATCACCTTATATTTTAAGTATTAGTCCTATTTTGCATAAGTCACTCTCACTGGTCTCGTAAAAATGTTCACATTTCATTCTTCAAGAAAGCAATTTTTAAAAAATTTACTATACATTTTCCAGTTAACTCAAATGATTAAAATCTTTCCTTTTTTTTTTAACCACCACTTTTAATAACAAAGAACAAACCAAAGATCTTTAAATAACATCTGCACAGCATACAAAAAAAAGGGGAATGCTCTTTTTTGCTGAGCAGACAAATAATTTTTTAAAGTTTACAGATTTGTTTCACCAGGAAAAATAAAAAAATACATCTGCATTATAAATCAGCCATACACCCAAGCCATTTTCAAGATGAGCTTTTGAAAAGTGCATTTGGCAACACTTCTGTCAGAGGGTAAAGATCTACTTGGGCAACCAATCATTCCTTTCAAAACTTTTCATTACTGAAAAATAACTTTAGTATTCTAAAGTTGAATTACTTTACAATTACTTTACATGGTTGGGAGAAATAAAAGAA
Source organism: Crypturellus undulatus (assembly GCA_013389825.1). Classification (NCBI taxonomy): domain Eukaryota; kingdom Metazoa; phylum Chordata; class Aves; order Tinamiformes; family Tinamidae; genus Crypturellus; species Crypturellus undulatus. Next base: position 29,114 of record VWPW01003393.1, on the reverse strand, counting down.
TTGAAAAAATAAATAAAATAGCAATGGGAAGAGGGAAGAAGGAACCCTACCATTTTAGAGTAATGAGCTATTATGTCAGCTCACCACATTCTGTGGGACATTACCTTGAGTGCAATAAAAGTGCCAATTAAAAGCAGCATTTTCTAGCCTTATTTTAAAATCATGCAAATAGGGAAACACAGTAACATCTTCCCTATTTATATTTTACTTTCTCTGTTTTTTCTTTTGGAGATGCTTACAACAGTAAAAGAGATCAGCAATCTAAGAACACTAGTAAAATTAAACACATAATAAGGCTAACAACAAAAATTAAAATGGCAAATGATATTTTAAATGTTTCTTCTTTCAGACATCAAAACTAACTTTAAAACCACAACACTGCAGTAATAAAGCATTCATTATATATACTTTTACAAAAAAAAAGCGTTTGAACTATTTAATGTATTTTAAGATCAAAGTCTGTTCTAAACTGAATGCATAAAAGCCACAGCTATTTTTTATTTAGAAACTGACATCTCTTTCCTAATTTCCATGGACAAAAAAAAATATATACTTTGGTTATGGTCAAACCTCTACTTTCGTTCTGCAGAGCACAAACTAAATAAGAAAGTTCACTTAGATATGCCAGGAAAAAAGAAGTAATTCTTAAACAATTGTCAAATTATTTTCTACAGAGATAAACTAAGAAGTCAGTAATTTAGTTTCTCCCAGACTGAAAATACAGCAATACATCAGTATCAGGACTACAGGGGATAGATAGGGAAGTCAAACACACCTTAAATCCAAAATATTTCCTGTAAACTCTTCAAGCAAAGGTCAGTCAATTTCTAATTCTAAAGCTCAGTATAAAACTGTAGTCAATATTATGCAAATATTACAAATTGTAACTTTAAAGATGAAGGAATTTTCAAACTCTTGTACTACCAGCAACCATCAATGTAAGCTGTTCTCTTTCTCAGGGTTACAGAAATCAAAACGGTAGCAACCAGTTCTGTTAGCAAAGGCTCCTCCTGCCAGGAAACAGGATCTATCAGAAAGGCTCTAATCGCATCTTGAGGCACAAAGAAAGTGAGAATAACAAAGAAAAGGAAAAGAGGGGAGATGTAAAAGAGAATCAAAACATGATCTGGGAAAAAGATAAACAGATACTAGACTAATTAGTAGATATAGGAAGGTAATAGAAAACATTCCCAAAAAAAAAAAAAAAAAAAAAAACTACTGTATTCACAACTAGTAAGTTTTTAAAGTTCTGATTTTGTTTATACTTTTGTTAGCCCCTTCCTATACTACTCCTCACGCATACAGGAAAAAAGTTTTAAAAATGCACAGTAATGTACAGCAAGTACATTAGTAACTAATGTACACATTAGCACACTAATGTACAGCAAGTACATTAGTAACAGAAGTTAAGATCAGTACTTTGTACAGTAAGACATAGAAATAGGAGTGAAAATACAGGCTGTGCTGTACAAGGTGCACAAATTTTAATTACAATTGGGTAGGAGGGTGTCACGAACAGCAACATTCTTCTAAGAACACAAAACGTCTGTATGAACACTGGATAAGGGTTGAGGGGTTTTTATTTTGATTTACAAATATCAGAAAAAAAAAGCTACTATATCTGATGAGGGCAACATTCTGCAAGAGTATGGCTGTTTACATACATATATATATATATGACCATTATGGTTTTAACAAGTTATAAAAAGCTCTTCTGCACCATTTAAAAATCATTTTTCAATACTCCACAAGGAATCTCACTGTCAACTGTGAAGACATTTTTTTCAACTTAGCAATCATACTGGCAGTGCCCATTTCGGGACATAATCACTCATGTGACAATGTTTTTAATCAGAAAAGTTTATTTCACACAACATTAACAGAAACTCGTGTCTGCTTTCTGTGATATGTATTAAGTTTGGTCTGTAAGAACATTTTCAAGACTGTGAAAGCTTCCAGGAATGTTACATTTTATACACAACTACTGAGAAATGGAAACAACATTCCAGAAGCGAATGGCAAAACTACTTACGTTTCAAAACAGCGATCCACGTTGTCGGACATCAGAAGTAGCATGCAGAGCTGTTCCAGTGCTATTAACTGCATGTCCCTTTCATCTCCCTGCCCCATCTGCAGCCATTCCAGCAATGTGTCTGGGTCCACATCTGCCATGGTTTTAAAAAAAGTCGCCTCTGCTTAAATTAAAAGTACCAAAAATATCCTTTAATTGTTCAAGCCAGACTAACTTGAATACAATCGTCTCTCTCCAGCCAGCCTCAAGCTCTCGCAGTTTTCACCTAGAAAGAAAAAAAAAAAAAAAAACACATATTTATCAAATTCTAAACTTTTTGGTTTGCTCCTCTCTGAAATTTGGTCCAAAACGTGCAATAAGATTAAGAAAACTTCTATATTTGAGGAAAAAAAAAAAAAGGGGAGGCGAAAAACTCCAATCATTTAACTTTACAAACAAGTAAGCAATATTTCTTTTCCTACTTCATTAGAAATAAATCTCTAGCTCCAGCTGACAATTAATCAAGTCCTCTATTATATATGGGATAACTTAATCTAGTAATAATTTAAAGTATTATTTTTTTTAAGTAGAAAAACTGTGATTAGGCCACTGTTATATCTTAAAACAAATACAACGAGAAATAGTATTCCCACTCTTTTATTATCACCTTATGATAAAGTATCTCACTGCCCTAAAGACGATTTTTTTAATTAAAAAGAAACACAAATCAAAAGCAATATAAACTGAGAATTTACAGCCACAGATTCATTAGAGAATCTCTGCAGAACTTTTATGAATTCCTCACTTTTAAAAATATCATACAAGAAAAATAAGCCTTTTAAGACAAAAGAGAAAAAAAACAACAAACACTTCTATTTGGAACTTGTATTTAAAAAATATCTAATTGGCAGCCTTTAAAAAATACAGCAAATAATTCACGTAATTCATGTACATATAAGGAAAACAACATTATTTGTTGGCCCCGTGCCATAGTTGTACATGCAAGCTGAACACCAAAAAAGTCCCTTTAAAATGTTAGAATATATTTTTGACCTCTGTGCTTATTTGCTACTTTGTGTTTTATTAACATATGCTCAAATTCACTTCATATGCCAAACAGTGGAGCAACCACAACTCTTAATTTCAACAAAAACAAAAAAGAAACTAAAGCAAGTTTACAAACCAACCCTTCCAAATTAAACATACAAGTGAATAATGAAAATATTTAGCTTATATATTTAAAGAAAAAAAGAACTTGAAACCTGTAGGTAAATATGAAACGCTGGAAAGTGTCCTCACAAATTTAGGGGGCAGGTGGTATGGAAGGGGAAGCTGGATGTGGGCAAAGTCTGCAACACGGCCTGTTTACTTGCTGCTAATGAGTTAGTAGTTAAAAAATAACTTCATCAAGGGCACAAAAGAACTGACCAAGACGACTCACAAACCTGTGTTATGTGGAGTGTTACACACTGAATTAGCAACACTTTTGTATTGTGTGCTGTGCTTTGTCACCCAAAGATGTGACAAACACTTCTTTTTTTTTTTTTTTTTTTAATAACTGAGGGCCATAAGGAAACTACAGATCACGCAGTTATTGCTTGCCCCACGTATATTTTATTCTTGCTGCAGAGTCTCGAAAGGGCAAATTCTAGTAAGTGGTCAAAAAATTACTGAATTTATTTTCACATTTTTAAGCGATATTTATGACACCATCGGCTGATCACAGGCCATACTTTCTGTTCCGGACTAGATAAAACCGAGGTCACCTGGTACAAGTTGGGTCACCCCGCAGGTGCCCGTGGGTGTTTTTAGAGTAACAAAATAATTATCTTCCGCGGGGGTGGGAAGGGAGGGGGCGCAGCAGAAACAAGGGAATTTGGGAGTCGGTGAGAGGGGGTCGCTCCGGCCCCGGCCCTCCCTGGGTCCCTTCACGCCGCAGGGGCCCCCGCCGGGGCGAGCGGGGCCGCGGGGGCCTCGCGGCGGAATCGGCGCAGAGAAGGGCCAGGCCCAGGCGCCGCTCCCCGCCGCGCGGCCTCGGGCCCGCACGCACACGGAGCCCGCGCTGGGCTTTGGGGT
>VWPW01003393.1:0-24744 GCA_013389825.1 Crypturellus undulatus | reverse complement strand
GCCCCGGAACAGACGGCCGCGAGCGGCGTCCATGGCGCTGCGCCCGGCCCGCCCCGGCCCGGCTCCACTGGTGGCGACGAGGGGCGGGGAGGAGCCGCCACCCGCGCTGCGCTACGTTGCGTTACGTTACGTTACGTTGCGTTGCGTTACGCGCCGCCCGCCTGCCCGGGGCGGCCGCTGGGGGCGCTGCGGGCCCGGCTTCTTCGGTGCGTCCTGCGCTCCCGCCCCGGGCCTGGAGGCTGCGAGGGACCCTTCCGCCTCAATCGCTCTTTTTTCTTTTTCTCTTTTTTCTTTTTCTCTTTTTTCTTTTTCTCTTTTTTCTTCTTTTTTTCTTTTTTTTTCCTTTTTTTTCTTTTTTTCTTTTTTTTTCCTTTTTTCTCTTTATTTTCTTTTTTTATCTTTTTTCTTTTTTCTTTTTTTTTCTTTTTTTTTAATTTTTTTCTTTCTTTCTTTCCGTCTGGCTTTCCATTTGTCTTCTTGCCCGGCAGCAGCTTGCTCAAACCATGGTATGAAAATGCTCAAGGGTTCAGCCCGAGGGCCCACAGCTCCCTTGCTCGAAAACCCTTAAGAAGCGAAGGGCCGTAAATCCCACCTGCCAACCCGCAGTGGGAAACACCCTCGAGACGTTTTTTCTCCATAGGACCCCCCTGCGTTTTTTTCTTCCCAAGGAATTTATTTATACAAAGCCTATTAATGTAAGCGCAGTAATAAGATTATTGCCCATCTGAATGTCACTCCTGCCCACGCTGCGGGTGCCTCCTGTGTCTAGGAGGCTGGAACTGCGCAGGGAAGGGGCAGGCGGCTGCAGTGGCGCTCCGCAGAGCGGGGCAGCCGGCCGCCTCTGCACAGCCTGGTCTTCATGAAGTCGGTCAAATCGCCTTCTGAATACAGCAAACAATACCGGGAACAATAGCTGCCTTGTCTGCTCCAGCGCCTGAGGCGGCTTGGCCCATGCGTTTGGCCCTATTGTGTCTGTACCGTCCCTCCCGCCCGTCTCTCATTCAGTCCAGCCAAGATTTCCTTCTGTGCCGTGTGGGTACTGCGTGCTCCTGAGGTCAGCAGAAGGTGCGTGAAGTTAAGGCCGCGGCACATTAGGGAAACTGAGAGGGCAGTCTTTAAATTTAGCAGCTTGATCTTCTTTCACTTTCACCAGGACAAAAGCTGCAGAAAAACTAGGTCAAGCTTGGGAGAGCCACCTGCACCTGCGACCCATGTTGTGCATCGGGTTTCCCCTGCCCTTTAGTGTGCAGATAGGGCTCAGGTGAAGCAACATGTTAGGAAATTCTTCTAAAGACCGAAATAAATAAGAGTTTTCAATTGTAAACAGTGCAAAGCTTAAAAAAAAAAAGAATGCTTTCATATGTGCTGCAGTCTTTGGATCATGTATGTTTGTATGTGTGCATGATTGTCCATGGAAAATGTGAGATTATCAAAATACAGATCGATTTAGGTACAAAATCAAAAGCTTCAATATTGTACATGCAAATACAAATACTAGATTTTAATAATATCCAGCAGGTGTGCAGTGCAGGTGTGCAGTGTAAAAGCACTGAAAACAGCTTTCCGTGTCAGGGGTACACTGTGTAAGGGGTACACCCCTTTAAAGGGGTAAGCCTAAATACCTCCATGTCCTCCATTAATTGCCCAATGTGATATATCTTCTATGTTCTTAATATATTAAAGGAAGCGCACCAAGAATTTTCCTGTTGCCTTAGCCATGAAGCTGTGCTGTGTTCCTTGTGGTACATTTGCAATACTTAAGAATTAATTTGTGATTTGGGTGCCTTATTATGCAAATCCTTCTCCCAGGACTGAATCTGAAGAAAAGAACAACGTGCTAACTGTATGCTGTATATATTATATATAAATATATGTGTGTATATATATATTTTTTCTTATTTGCATCAGATGTCTTCATAGTCTGATTGACACTTATTTTGTGTACTAAATGCAGTTTATTTGCAGCATTTGTCAGGGAGTATGCCCTTGAAATGTATGACAGAAATGATATCCCTCCAGTTATGTTTCAAACTCTGTCTGTATACAGCCCTGATCGATAGAGACTAGTGCTACCTCATCTTCAAAGATGAATATCTAATATTTAATATGAGAAAAAAATAACTATCAAATAAGAGTAGAGCTGCTTATTAAATAAGAATTGTCTTGGTCATTTTTACATTATGTATTTTCATATGAATTTTTATATGAACAAAGTTATGCAGAAAACCCAGCATTTTGTTAATGCTAAGCATGTTGAAGAAAGATTTCATGTGCACTGGTTTAGCCAGACCAAGATGGGAAGTAATAGTCAAGTGACAACGTGTCAAAGTTGCTTTGAGAAACACTCGCCCTGAACATTGTATGGAAATTGTAAGATCAACAGTAGTTTCCTATACTTGTATAATGTACAAACTATTTGCTTAGTTAGAAAATGACCTAAATTCTAATACCAGCTGACATACTTCATGTGTGACTTTAGCCAAGTTTCTTAATCACTACATGCCTCTGTTTCCTCATTTATTAATATATATATAGTAATATGCATTCAGAAATATCCTAGCATTTATGAAACACTGCATTGCTTGAGAATGCTACTATGGTATGTCCTAGGTAGTACTACAAAACACAGTTCCTCTTATGACTGCACTCGTGAGTGACATGTGACATATGAATGACTGTGGATGGCTTTGTGAAATGGAATTTAGGTCACAAAAGGTCAAAATCAATGGATCTGGTAGAGCATAATATACCAATGCCCAGCATTTTGGCTGTGAATTTGCCTGAAAATTTACCTGAGGTCTTCGGTACTGTCATCAACGTAATGTTATGCTGTGGACATGCACACCACAGTCATAGAGAATTTGTGCCACGGCAGGTGGGTAGGATCAGGGGTGAGCAGATGTAGATACCTTCAGAGAGTTGTTACAAGGAGACCCATGTGAGACTTTTACAGCAGTAGAAGACATTGCAGGTCTTCTCAGAGGTTTTGATTCTTTTTGAAAGCCGTCTTTAGCTAAAATTTAGCAAAATCATCTCAGGGCAGAAAAACATATTTTTTCATTCATAGCTGGAAGTAACGTGTATTATTCTTTACATCACATTACATGAACTTTTGACTAGGGGCCAAATGAATGGCAGGAATCACAGGTAATGATGCTGTTCCAGTAGGACAGAAAGGACTGTAAACTTTAGATAGAAATACTTGGCTATTTGTCAGAATGGTCTGAATAAACCAAATCTCTGTCCCATTTATCTGGCCCAAAGTAAAGCCCATCTATTATTAAAATAAAACAAGAGGTCTCAAATTCCACATTAGCTAGAAACATGTAAAATTTATGTTTTCATTAGCCTTACTGCCCAACTCTTCTACACATGCCAAGTTGATGTTTCTAAAAATACCTAACTATTGCGGAGTAAGTAGATCAGTGTGACATAAACATTCTCGGAACACTTCCACAGATTTAACAGAGTAGCTTATGCTAAAGACCAGCATTGCTACCAGCCAAATAAAGCAGCAAGAATATATGCAGGTTACTTATCCTTTTGCTTTAGCACTTTTTTTTACTCACACCTACACAATAACATGGTAGAAGACACTGAAAGTTCCTACTCCTCCAGAGACAAAATATGAGTAATTCCTTACACATTTCTTTCTGTTGGTAAATGTTAAGAAAAGGTTAGTAAATGGGAATTGTCTCCTTCCTCATGTTGACTATAGTTCATTTCAAAGCAAGGACCTCAGATATTACCAAGGACAGAAACTTGCTTAGTATACCCGTTTGTTAAGTTTATAGAAATAATTTAATATTCTTTACTTAAGCATATTACCTAAAAGGTTGTCCTCTAGAGAACTTTATTATTTTTTTTTTTTATAAATAAAATTCCACTGGTGAATTGTTTAAATCGCGCCACGTTCCCACGTGCTTTCCTTCGCCTCTCGGCTGTTGCGCAAGGCCGGGAGCAGCGACACGGCGTCAGCGCCTCCCCTTTCCGAAGACCGGGAGCACCAATACGGTGTCAGTGTCTCCCCTTTCCGAAAGGCAGCGCCAGTTTTCGCAGCTGCGGGGACCGGGGGCTGCGGTGCCGAGTCCGGCAGTGCGTTAAGGGCGAGCGCCGTGTGGACGACGGCGGCTTCCGCGCTGGCTCGTCGCTGCGGGGCGCGCGTTGCTGACAGGGACGAGGGGGAGGCGCGAGCGACGCGGGGCCTCCGGGGCGCCCGCTGAGTCACTGCGGGCGCGGGGAGCTTCCTCCCGGCAGTTCCTGCTGCCTGCAAGGTGCTCGTCCTCCACGGCGAGCGAGCCTTGGGGGAGCACGCGCCGGGAAACAAACTTTTCAGAAAACTGCATGTATTCCAATATTACCTGTTTATTTTCTTATTTCTGAAGCGATTGCTGAGAAATAGGACAAGTCATATAAATTACAGTGCTCTTTGTAAAGTAAACCCACCTACATGGAATTTTATTTTCAAGTATAAATTTACTGTTTTCATATTCTAGGCTGGGCACCTGACAAAGTAAATTAACTTTATATCATTCAGCTCCTTTTATCTGATTTCCCTTAACACCGTCACGTTGCCCCACATGATACCAGTTATTATCTGTTTCAGGTTACTTGTATCCTATTCACTGGTAATGTAGGCAATGGCAATGAATCTAAACCCAAGACAAGTGTGGAAAGATCAGCATTTCAAATCATAGTTTTTCTAACTGTTCCTAGTGGTGCTGACTTAAAACTTTCTGAATCAGGAAGATAACCAAGAGTTGGGATTGGCTCGTTCTAGTTTTCTTCCCTTGTTGTGAGGGGAAGTCTTATACCTGTCTCCTATCAAGCATTTGGTGTGTGACTCTCAAAAGTCAGAGGAAGTTTTACAAATAAATTTCAAAGATCAGTGCTAATGAGAAGACTTGCAATAAAAAGTATCCAATTAACAAATGATTATTTCATATTCTGGGGTTAAATATCTCAGCTACTTAAGAGTTTTATTGGAAAGAGAATATGTTTCATAGACTTAAAGGCTTGCTAATGCCTTCTGCTGTCCTTGAAAACAAATTATGCCCTATTCATCACTGGGCTGAATGATTTGACATGCAAAAAGAAAAAAAAAAAGAAAAAGAAACAGTCTCAAATGTCTAAAACCTGAATTACTGGATCAGCTGCTAGCTGATTAAGAGCTGCATTCTCCGTTAAGAATGGAAAAATCAACAGACTATCATGGCACAGCATGACAAAGCTCACTGCTGGCACTGTCCTGTAGCACTTGAGAAAATGGTGTTTAGAATATTTAGAAATATTTTTTATTATATTAATTTACTGATAAAACAGGAAAAATTGATAGTTCTACTGATTGCTGTTTAGGAAAAAAAAAAGAGAAAATACAGCAGGTCAGTAATAGTTTATCTTTTAGAAAGATAATCTGTGCAAATTCAATCTGCCAAATTCAAGTAAACCTTGTATTATTTAGTTTATAGAAAAGGTGCCATTCATACCACTTAAATTTCTCAGAAATGAGGAAATGACTTTATTTAGAATCATAGTAGAAAGTTTCTACAGATACTTGCATTTATATTCTTGCAAGAAAAGAGCAGATGTTTCCTACGGAATGTATTACAACTGGTAAACTGTGTGCCAGATTTTCTCTTAATTAATCTTTATTTATAAATATGGATCAAATGGTGCATGCATGGTGATTTGAACAGCATGTAACCTTTAGACTTAATCACAAGTAACCAACTGTATTAAACAACACTGTCTAAAAATGAAAAAATAATTTACAAAGCACTTTTAATTTCCATAGGATTCAGTTTTATTATCTCTTATTACTCAGTGCAGCAAATAATATTTGGGGGGAGGAGTCCTCCTAGCTATTTCCTTCACCTCAGTTTTCCTTTTGCTTCTCTCTAATTTTTCTCAACTACCTTAAGAGAAAGATGTTTTAAAATGTTAAAAAACCCAAAACACAACAAAGCCGTGAAATTCATTGTATTGAGTGACAAAATGAAAGATAAAGAAAATAATGAAAAACATCCCCCAAGACATTCAAATAAAATACATTCCAGTTAAGAAAAAAGTAGATTTTGAATTAAAAACTTATCTGCCTCAACTGTACTTATTTTAAGCCTGAGTTGAATTAAACAGCACATGTGGCAGAACAAAAGAAGTGGTTGTGCTGTGATAAGGCACAAGGAGTTACCCCTGCTGACTACATTTCAAAGTGTGACCAAAGCCAAATAGAGTAAATGTTTCTGTTTTGCCAGCAGAGAGCTCTTCCACCGAGCTGCACGTTTGTGGGACAATTAATTTTTCTCCCGTTGACCACTTAATGTGCGTTATCCATATCAAGGTATTTGCATAAACAATTAGAGTTACCGCATAATGCAGCTAACCGTAATGGAGATGATCAGTGCACTTACTTGCTAAGATGCATAAGGACCAATTGAATTATGGAGTCTATATATGTGTGTATACATAGAGAGAGAGACTATATATCGGCCTATAATTGAAGATGGGGTTTCAATGAAGCACAAAGTCACAAAGTGTTACTTCAGCTACCGTACAGGATTTGGGTTTTCAGTTCATGTACATTTGGGATCAGTAGGTAAAACAATAAGACAGGCTGTAAAGTAGTTATCCAATGTCCAGCCCAAGCTCCTGTGGCTAAGCTTTTAATGTCAGCATTTATTTTGTTTGTTTGTTTTCTTATTTATGGTAAGACACTAGCTCTATTTCCTTATGCATGTGCTAAGTTATATTTTTGTACTGTTAAACATTAGCTCCTGTAGGGTTCTGTTATTATATAAATTTCTGTATAAACACCAATCTCAGTGAACACAGGTACATTAAAATGCCTAAGCATCGTGTGTCAGGGCCTGCATCAAAGCAAGAATGTGCTCTACCCAGTTTTCTCACACAATGCCAAGCTTAAAATCAGTGGGCCAAATTATCTCTATAAAGAAATGCTCTTCTACCTAAGTCAGGAAGGTCTCAGCAGTATGGGCCAGCAACTGGGGCTAACAATAGAACCTGTTAAAAGAGCTGAATTAAACTGAGTTTCCAGAAATACCAAAGTTTTATAAAAAATTCTGAGCTGCCTTGGCTTTTCAAGATGAGTTATCAAAGCACTTGGACTGAACATTGAGTTTCTGGTCTCTTTCCAGCAAAAGGTTGGTCCACTAGGGGCTGTGTCGTATGACTGCTCTTTTGTCATGAATAGAGCTCAAAGCTTAAATAGCATACAGAGATGATTGCCTTGTAGTCTGCTATGTTTATGGAGCTTAAAACAGAGCTATTTTGTTAGAGAAGTGTCACAGAATCACAGAATGACTGAGGTTAGAAGGGACCTCTAGAGATCATCCACTCTAACCCACCTGCTCCAGCAGGGACACCCAGAGCACGGGGCACAGGGTGGCATCCAGGCGGGTCTGGAAGATCTCCAGAGAAGGAGACTCCACAGCCTCTCTGGGCAGCCTGTGCCAGGGCTCTGTCACCCTCACAGGAAAGAAGTTCTTCCTCACATGGAGATGGAACTTCCTGTGTTTCAACTTGTACCCATTTCCCCTTGTCCTGTCACTGGTCACCATCCTCCCTACCTTCTCCCCTCAGGTACTTATACATATTGATCAGATCTCCTCTCGGTGTTCTCTTCTCTAGGCTAAACAGGCCCAGCTTGCTTAGTCTTTCCTCATAAGGTAGATGCTCCAGTGTCACCTGCTGACAACGTGTTTTCCGAGTACCATGCTGCATTTGTGACGTGAACAATTATGGCCATTAGAAATATTTGTCTACCTAATTTTTGCAGTAACATTTCATGTACAATTATGCTTCGATGTAATTACAGCTCCCTGACTACAACAATTAGTCTGTGTCCCAGACCCTGCTTTGACACTGATGCGAAAAGGAATGGCCTGCGGCTGCTGAATCTTGTGCCTCTGGTCCCTAGATATTTGCTAGTGGAGAATCAGTATCGTTACTAGGAGTCTGTAGTATTGAAATAAGGCCCCGACTAAGATTCAAGCCTTACTGTACCTGTGTGGCAAAAGACGCCTCCGTCCCAGAGCTTACAGTGTAAACAGAAAATCAGGACAAAGGGCACAAAGCAGATCAGAGAGTGACATAACACAAGCTGATAAGTTGTTTAGTGGTTTAACTCTGCAGCCCTCATTTGTGCGTGTTAATGGTCTCCCAGTCGTACGGAACGTTTTTTCCCCTTGCGCAGAGAAAGCAGGAGCTGCTCTGCGCCATGCCCAGTGCTGGCGTAGACAGAGCTGCAGCCCCGCGCCCTGAGGTGACTCATGGAGACAAGCTCTGAGGTACTGCGTACGCAGAGGCAGCGATTCCGGCCTCTGGGAATTCCAGAGATTTCTCTCCGCGGAGGAGGGGAGCACAGAGAGGAAGGAGCCTTCCCAGCTTTACACCAAGTCAGAGCTTCCTTCTAGACTGGGAAACCCTTAGATAACAAATCAAAGCCAGAATGCAGTCTAGTCTCACAGGCAGGGCTGGTAGCTCTGCCTGGTAAGATTGCCCAACATTTAGCATTATTAGTAATTCTGTGGGAAAGTAAAAACAGTATGTTTGGCAGAAAAAAAAGTTTACTGTCCACACAAGACCTGAATACAAGGGCTATCTCTAGCAGATCATCTTAGAAAGCAGCCTTAAGACAGAAGGTAAATTGTGCCTTCCATCACCTTATAGTTCCCCGCTGCTGTGCGACATTCAGGATAAAATCAGTACGTGTTTGTACATGTAACCATAGGCAGGAGTTAGCCCAGGAGCATGTATGAAAACCAGACTTCCTCCCATGGTGTTAAACAAGAAAGATGAGACTTCTGTGTTCAGGGGAAGATACCTCACGTATGCTTAACTATGCTGTAGCAACAGGATTTCCTGTTTTAACTAATAAAGATAATGAAAGACTGTAACCCCATCTGCTTTTCCTCTTTACCTTGATTAACAGTTATGATATGAAACAAGATCCTGAGACAGATACCCTCATATCTCCTAAAATGGTGAGGAATGGTGAGGAAATGCAAGTCTCTAAACATTCTTAACTGTGAAGTGATAAACAGCTCTGTCTGCCCTACAAGCAGAATTCCAGCATTGAGCTATTGTAGCATTATTTGCTCCACACAGCAGTTTTAAAGAGGGCTGCTTCAGTTATGCAACAGAATTGGAAATATAAACCACAGTCAAGGCTTATGATTTCTCATTGTAGATGAGAATTTGAGAACACCAGCACCAATACCACAAATCCTGGGTTTATTCTTTTAAATTATTCTTGCAGCTGATTAGTATTGTGCAATGAAGCACATTACACATTAAACATTACACATTTTACAATGAGGCACACTACACATTTATCTTAATAAAAATCAGACATCCAAAATTGATATATTGTCAGAATAGTCATAAGATGACTGAGTTCTACCGATGGTGGTGGTGACTGTTTTAATTCCAGGTTTGTTTCATTCCCTCCACCCCCACCTCTCTTCTGTAGCAGATTTAAGCTGCTTTCTGCCATTATCAGCAGCCAGCGAAGTGGTTGTGTGTACTGATAACTTCCTGTTTTAGCTCAGTGGTGCTTGATGCTTTACTCTATTACAGCAAGCTCAAATCACGGACAGGACTAAAAAGCAAACCTAACAATTTATATTAAAAGCAGTCCTGTGAATACCAACTGTCATTTATAAAAGCACAGAAGAGCAGACTATAAAATTTTGCAGTGACTAATAATATATCTTCAACTAATGGCCTTGAAATATGTGGCTGCATTAGAGAAGGGCACTGAGGATTCTAGTAACTGATGGCCATAAAGATAACTACAGACAAAAATGGAATCAAATATTTGGATCAATTGTATTAATAGAAATTATGCAAGTCAAAATAACTTTCAATACCATTTCTCAAAGCTTTTGATATTGCATGGTATTTTCTTTCAGACTGAACTTCTATTTGTAAAATTGTGACTGTCACAGTCACTCTTAATACCAGCCTTGCCTGATAAAATACACTTTCTCCTGTGTCCTGCCATGTCAGATATGGCCTTGGCCTTGCCCAGTGCTCCCTGGAAAGAGCCTCTCAATCCTCTCTGGGGAAATAGCTCTTACCAAGATTCCAATCTTCTCTTACGAGCAGAGACTTGATAGGAATTTGCAAGATTTTTAAGGAAATGTATCTTGTTTTCTCCAACGCTTTAAAGAGTTCTCCAAGATGATATATGGAAAAAATAGCTCCTTGGGTTTTCCATTCCTCTCCCTCACGATTCTTCAAATGACAAACTCATCCTGGATGTAAACTTCTTTATTAAGACGCAGCAGAACTGACAGCATTAAACCAGGAATGTGTTTATTTAAGATGCACTCACTTCTCAGATAGGACCTTTATTTCTACATCGAGTAGCAGGAGTGTTTCACTAGTGCCTCCTGAAACTCATGGACTTCTCAGCAATCAGAGGACCTTTTCCACCTCCCAGGTACCCTAAGCACAAGTTTGCATCTGCCACACAAACCACAAGATTTTGCTGCTGCTACCCCTGCTCTACCAGTGGGAAAATCGCTCTGTTTTCTGTCTGGAGCCTTCACCCCTGGGAGAAGTGCTGCTGCCTGTGGTTACCTGATAAGACATTGCAAGTGTTAAAAAAAAAAAATCATTCTTAGGTATCTGTGGTACAGGACTTCTGCAAATTAGACCCTTTCATATTTCTTTTTCTCAGAAACGATGCCTTGCCTGACTACAATTAGCTATACATGTTTGAGATTTGCCTTTGCACTGTATCAAATCTTCCCCCCTGCCTGTCTCCCTTCGTTCTCTCAGGCAAATATTTACATGCTAGGTAACTTGAAAGGAAAAACATGCTCATGCAAGAGGTTCCTGTATTTTAGATTATAATTTTACTACCTAAATGTTTGATTTTTATTTCCATGCCATTTAACCATTGCTCAGGTCATAGCTTTCATAATTTTCAAAACCATTACATTTGAGTGTTTTTTATAAGATAAGCTTATGTCTAGCATCATAGTAGTGTTCAGACCAACCCAGAAGATGTCTAAAGAAAGACGAAAATTGTGGTAAAAAATAATAAAAAAAAACAAACCTTTTTCTGTTTTTCAGTGTTTAAACTAGCACTACAAACTCCAGCTTGGAAAACAAACAGCATCAGACTGATCAAAAATGACAAATACATGACAAATACATGTAAAAAGTAACATAATAGTAGTGATCAGACCAACCCAGAAGATGTCTAAAGAAAGACGAAAATTGTAGTAAAAAATAATAAAAAAAAACAAACCTTTTTCTGTTTTTCAGTGTTTAAACTAGCACTACAAGCTCCAGCTTGGACAACAAACAGCATCTGACTGATCAAAAATGACAAATACATGACAAATACATGTAAAAAGATTAAATTAGAATCATAGAATCATAGAATCATAGAATGCCTAAGGTTGGAAGGGACCTCTAGAGGTCATCTAGTCCAACCCCCTGCACACGCAGGGCCACCTAGAGCACGTGGCACAGGGCTGCATCCAAGCGGGTCTTGAAGATCTCCAGAGAAGGAGACTCCACCTCTCTGGGCAGCCTGTTCCAGTGCTCTGTCACCCTCACCTTCAAGAAGTTCTTCCTTAAGTTCCCGTGGAACTTTTTATGCTTCAGTTTGTGGTCNACAGGGCTGTATCCAAGCGGGTCTTGAAGATCTCCAGAGAAGGAGACTCCACAACCTCTCTGGGCAGCCTGTTCCAGTGCTCTGTCACCCTCACTGTCAGGAAATTGTTCCTTAAGTTCCCGTGGAACTTTTTATGCTTCAATTTGTGGCCATTTCCTCTGGTTCTGTCAGTGACCACCAGTGAAAAGAGGCCAGCCCCATCTTCCTCATTGCCTCCCTTGAGGCACTTATAGACACAGATCAGGTCCCCTCTCAGCCTTCTCTTCTCCAGGCTGAACAAGCCCAGCTCCCTCAGCCTCTCCTCATAGGGCAGATGTTCCAGGCCCCTGATCATCCTCGTGGCCCTGCGCTGGACTCTCTCCAGCAGCTCCACATCCCTCTTGTACTGTGGGGCCCAGAACTGGACACAGTACTCCAGATGTGGCCTTACCAGGGCTGAGTAGAGGGGTAAGATCACCTCCCTCGACCTGCTGGAGATGCTCCTCTTAATGCACCCCAGGATGCCATTGGCCTTCTTGGCCACGAGGGCACACTGCTGCCTCATGGTCAACCTGTCGTCCACCATGACGCCCAGGTCCTTCTCAGCAGAGCTGCTCTCCAGCAGGTCGGTCCCCAGCCTGTACTGGTGTCTGGGGTTATTTCTCCCCAGGTGCAGGACCGTGCACTTGGCCTTGTTGAATTTCATGAGGTTTTTGACCGCCCAGTTGTCCAGTCTGTCCAGGTCCCTCTGGATGGCAGCACAGCCCTCTGGAGTATCCGCTACTCCTCCCAGCTTCGTATCATCTGCAAACTTGCTGAGGGAGCACTCTGTGCCTTCATCCAGATCGTTGATAAATAAATTGAACAGGACTGGACCGAGGACTGACCCCTGGGGCACTCCGCTCAACACAGGCCTCCAACTAGACTCTGCACCGCTGATCACCACCCTCTGAGTTCTGCCATCTAGCCAGTTGCCAATCCACCTCACCGACCACTCATCCAGCCCACACCTCCGGAGCTTGTCCAGGAGGATGTTGTGAGGGACGGTGTCAAAAGCCTTGGTGAAGTCAAGGTAGATGACATCCACCGCTCTTCCCTCGTCTATCCAGCCAGTCATCCCATCATAGAAGGCTATCAGATTAGTCAAGCATGATTTCCCTTTCGCGAATCCATGCTGACTAGTCCTGAGCACCTTCTTGTCCTCCACGTGCCTGGAGACAACGGCCAGTATGAGCCGTTCCATCACTTTTCCAGGTACGGAGGTGAGGCTGACCGGCCTGTAGTTGCCCGGGTCCTCCTTCTTGCCTTTTTTGAAGACTGGCGTGACATTGGCCTTCTTCCAGTCCTCCGGCACCTCCCCCGTTCTCCAGGATCTTTCAAAGATGATGGAGAGCGGCTCGGCTACGACATCGGCCAGCTCACGCAGAACTCTGGGGTGCATCCCATCGGGGCCCATGGATTTGTTGGCATCGAGGTGTCTTAGGTGCTCTCTGACCCAATCTTCCTCTACCCTGGGCAAGTCTTCCTTTCTTCCAGCTTCTTCTCCTGTCGCTAGGGCCTGGGACTCTACAGGGCTGCCCTTGGTAAACACTGAAGCAAAGCAGGCATTCAGCAGCTCTGCTTTTTCTGTGTTCTTCGTAACCAGGGTGCCCATCCCATTCACTAGAGGACCCACATTTCCCCTGATCTTCCTTTTACTGTTAATATATTTATAGAAGTTTTTCTTGTTATTTTTAACATCCCTTGCCAGGCTGCGTTCCAGCTGCGCCTTAGCTTTCCTAGTTGCATCTCTGCATTCCCTGACTACGCTCCTGTATTTTTCCCAGGGGGCCTGCCCTTTCTTCCACATTCTGTATACCCCCTTCTTCTGCTTGAGCATTGCCACCAGCTCCTTGCTCATCCACGCAGGTCTCTTGCCCCCTCTGCCTGACTTCCTACGCACAGGGATGCACTGCTGCTGGGCGCAGAGGAAGTGACGCTTGAACACTAGCCAGCTCTCTTGGGCCCCCCTTCCTTCTAGGGCTCTAGCCCATGGGATTCTTCCGAGGAGGTCTCTGAAGAGGCTAAAGTTGGCCCTCCTGAAGTCCATTGTTGCAAGGCTGCTTACAGCCCTGCCTCCTCCTCGTCGGATCCTGAACTGCACCAGCTCATGGTCACTGCAGCCGAGGCTATCCCCCACCCTCACATCTCCTACAAGACCCTCTCTGTTTGTTAGTACAAATTATGCTCAAATTTATTCTTCTTTATTCTTTCACTAACATGCTATCTTCTGTTTATCTATCTTTTTGACCTAAGGTATTGTAAACATTGAACGGAATGATGTAATTTTAGACTAAAAACGACAAAGAAGAGGAAAAAAAAAAGGCAAAGCAAAATACTTGCCCTACACAAACATTTTATGGCTTTGGTACAGACAGTGAGAATGTTTCAGAAAAGTAGCAATTTAGGCTCACACACAGCCCTGGAATTCAAGTTTCTTTTCCTACTGTCTCCTTTTATGAGACACGCACATGAAGCAGGTGCTATCACTCACTAGCTAAGTAACTGTCAAGAATATATCCAGTTGTGACCTTACTTAAGAAGAGAGCCATTTGGAGTCTCAAAGCCTCTAGTTGGTAGTGTATGTGTCTGACAAATGCAGGTTCTGTGTTCTTTTTCCCCATTACACTTTATTTTCTGATTTTATGCCTTTGTGTCTGGAGTAATTTTGCAGCATCACTCTTAATTTTACTGCTTCTATCATTTCTGTAATGTGCAATTAATCCTATTTATTATTATGTTTTGGAAGTTTATGGTGATGTTTTGTTTTCAGAATATTGTCTCCCTTGTTATGATGTTAATTACATGCTAAGAAAGAGTGTATTTGCCTGTTTTACTGATCAAGTTAGTAGACAGGGAGTCAACAGTGACTGAATTATTGTTCATTCCAGAAATTAAAGAAATGAAAAATCTTGATTTTTAAATGGTAAGAAATTTAAAAGATCAAAAACATAATCATTCTACATTACAGTAATTCTGTTATCAAGTAAAATTAATTCAGAGGCTCTGGTTTCTAAAAATTATTTGCTAGTTGACAATCATTATCTTATTACCTAGTAACAACTATCAGCAGCTTCTTAAGCAGATAATCTGCATAACTATCTCTTTGTTTGACAGTGATCCAGCTGTCATGGGCAGAGCTACAGATGCTTTGCCAATAATTCACACCCTCTCAAATTGTGAGGTAGAGTAAAAGGATAGGGGGGCAGAGAAAATTGAGTCTTTTTAGAACGTTTCTTCTTTCATTTCCACAATTTTGTTTCTGTTTTCCCTCCTTCCTGAAAAAAGAGATATGCACATTTCCTTGTGCTTTTGAAAAACCTTTCTCCCTCTTAGGCCTTCTTTGCAGACTATGTTATCAGCAGGTTAAATCTCTTCTGAAGAGGGGAACAAGGTCTAATTAAAGGTTACAGATATTTACACTGTCTTCCCTGCCCTAAAGGAACTGAGCTGCTGCCGGCAATTAAAGATGGTTGGAAATACCCTGACATTACAATCACCAGTAACCAGTAAGTGCACTCTGTTCTCATCTACCTGCCCCAGAAAAACTCCCCTGCTACTGAACAATGAGACATTTCACAATCTTCTTTAGACACTCCAAGGAATAATCTTCCTCTCCAAAGAAAACCTCCCATTTTAGGTTGAAATCCTAATTTAATAAGGGAACGGCGGCAAAATTTTGCAACTCATACAACTCCTTATAACTAATTTCAAAATCTTTTAATGGAAACATACACAGTGTGCATGCATGGATGATGCAAGACTCAAGATAAATAAAATATAGTAAAAACCGGAGTGGGTGGCTGCTATTGCAGTTGTTTGTTACGTCATTTCAGATGTGGCTTCCTACCTTGCACACTATTTAGCTATCGAGTAATTTGTCTTTTCTTTTTGTGGAGCAATGACAGACATTGCAGTCTGACCAAGTCCCCATTATTGCAGTGACAGTTTCCATGGTTTCCTTAGAAAGCATATAGTTTATGATCAATTTATGGCTGCTTTACTACATATATTGTCAATGGGTATAGATTCCCAGTATTAGATGCTAGTAACTTTCTATTACCTTTTTTATGACAATGTCAATAACTTGTCTTGTAACATGCTGCCTAATAGAGCATTTTGCTTTGAGAGTGGTCGGCAGGGTCTCTCTGTCCTAATGGTGAGTAATGGGCAGTACAAGCATAGTGGACAGAACAAGAAGGCTAGTGAATCCTATAATTATAGGAACTGTACAATATTGTACAAATTTCATTTGTAAAATATTTTATGGGATTCTAGTTAACTCTTGAGCCATGAAAGAGTCTAGAGCTGTAATTCTGGGATAGAGCAGTAGCCTGGTCCCTCCCATGCCCTGGATTTAATGCTATCAGTGGAACCACGTAGAACTTCCGCCAATGGGTCATGAAAAAACAAAAAAGACTGTGTGAAATATTTTAATATGAGATCATAAATAGCTCCATGTCAGCTTAAACAAATCCATTGGTTACACTGGTTTTGTGCCACCTAATCCTACAGTAGCACCTGCCAGTTTTGGTACTGTAAGTGACACTAGAATATGCTGAAGCGAGTAGCAGAATCCAAGTGAATGGCCCCTTGCTTCTTGATCCTCACTGCAGTTATGCCAGAGCAGAGTTTTATGGTGAGAACCAGCTGTCAGCAGCCTCTGCCACACAGTCACCTTGGTGAGTGACACCTGCCTGACACAGGCCATTTTGAAGCAGTGAGTGAACCACATAACTGATCTAAATACTATTTTCTCTTCTTTCCATCCATGCCCTAATTGCATTTATATTCTCTGACCCACCCCTTCTTCCTCCCTCTCTGTCCTGCTCTACTCCTTGAGCATTTGTTTGATCTGCAAAATGACCCCTCAGGAATATTGTTGCTTGCCCTGCACGCGAGCAGGCTGCCCCTTCGCTGCCGCCCCTGCCCCCGGTCCCGCGGTCCCTGCTGCCGCGCGCGGATGGCGCGCACAGGGCGCCCGGCCAGCCCGGCCTGGGTGCTGGCTGCCTGCGGCGCAAGGCAGACAGCCACGAAGGAGCTCCGAAAGGGAGTTTTACACGGCCCCGGTGTGTTTGCTCGACGGAACTGCATTTTAAATGCTTGCTTGCCTTCCTCAGCACTTGCACTAGCTAGAAATACGTTCTCCTGTTTGGGGCACTCCTGTGTAGTCTAGGTACAGTTTTGTAATCCTAGAGAGTCAGGAGACAGAATGCCTTACAGGTAACATATTCCTTACCCCCTCCTGCAGGAGAAAATTATGGTACTAAAAACCATTCCTTATGTCCAGGACAAACCAGTGAAGGCTTCACAGAATCAAATTATTCTCAGATTTCTTGGCCTCAAAATGGTCTTGGAAGGAATACAGCACAGAAAAGTCAGTTTATCCTCCCACCCTCCTCCGATCACACTGTTGTGTCATTTGACTTGCTAGCAGTTAAACACTTCACTGCTTTCACAAGTCACATCTGTATTTTCTGCAGAGCAGCACAGACCTTTGCTGTACCAACTTGGTGAGTTTGTTCCAAAACTTTCTCTGCTCGCACTCGAGGAAAACATGGGCACGCTAAGCGCGAGCGCTGCTCGGGCTGTTATGCATCAGGCAGAACAGTTCCCAAGAGGAACAGGATCAAAATAATCTTTGGATACAGTTTGGACAATCTGATTACTTTAAAATCAAGTTTCAATTAGTAATCAGTTTACTACCACAGTAGTAAATAAAACCAGGATGAGCACATTTGTTTGTTCCTGGAAGTAAATGTCGTGAGACTGGAGTAAAATCCTTTTCCTCGCATTTATCTCCTTTATTACCCTTCTTCTCTCTCCATCCCTTTCTCCCTTCTCTTGCTCATTTGATGTACAGTCATAAAGGAAAATCTGTTTTTTTCCTTATAGGGAGATTGTTTTATTCCTCTAACTCAGTTTCAAATAAACTTGGTAGCAACAACTTGAACCAGTTATTCTTGTATCTGTTTTGCCTGTAAAACATGCTTACATCTGTGGCGGTTTTCTTCTGGTGTTTGCCATGAAGCTTACATGAGAAGGGATGAGGTTAAGAGCATTTGCCTTCATAATGATAGGTTGGATTTTCCAATTATAGAGTATTTATATTTTTAGGTATAAATCAGAATTGTTTCCAGAACCTCTGAGGCATGCACTTTTACTGAAAACAAATGTCTCATACAAAACATTCTCCTTTTTGGCAGGAAAGGATAAAAAAACACTAGGTAAAGAAAATGCTTTTAAGAATCCCATAATCAAAATCTTCTCCAAAGGGGGTTAAAATAAAAAGTTAAAATATTTCGCAGTGGTAGCAACAGGGAATCTTGTTCCAGATTGCATTTTGCTCTTGTTTCCAGATTTGCATATACAAATATCAGGTATTTCTGTGCATTTTTCTGGTCAAATTGGCACACGTAAATAATGCGGATAATGAAAATCTCCAGCTGAACCCAGTAATCATCCTACCAGTTTTTCTCCTGAGTGCTACTGTTAAGCCGCTAGAGTACAATACAGATGAAGGGAGCAGATGCCACATTCAACACTAGACTCCGATTCTGCGCTACAGATGATTGGGACTACAAAAGTGGGAGCAGGACCATCGAGCAACATTTCCATTCAACTGCAAAGTAAATGAATTCGGGCTAACCTACCAGAGACAGACAATTTTTGGAAGCCTGTTTGTGCTTTGACCTGTTTCTCAGAAAAATGTTCAGCTCTACTTTCGCTATATTTCGAAGTCACTTCCCCTTTCCTTGCTGTATGTAATAAACAATTGGTTCTCCAGAGAACACCTGAAGAAAAAAAATCAACTGCCCCTCGGAAACAAAAAGAGAACTACCCAATGTTTCAGAGAGGCTGTAGATGCAGCGGTGGCATCTTCAGTACTGTTTTACACAGACAACAGTGCATTAAGTGCATCTTTCTGGATTCTACATAAGTAAGTAATTTTCAATAGTATAACCCTAAAAGTACGTAAGATACAGGTAAAATGCATAATACCTGGTGAAACATGTTTTCTTTTGATTGCTTTCTTTTTATCCTTGAAGCTGTATTTAGCCGTCATTTAATAGTAGGGGCTGTATGGGTAAAATGAGCTGTTTGTTATAGGCATTAGCCAACTGAATTGCAGTCCTGGGTAAAAAATCACCTGCAGCAACAGTTGAGAACATTGCTAAGGACACAGAGGTGCCGTCAAATCCTCTGTCATTTAAGAATTGGCTGCCTAATTTTATTTATTGGCCATTTTTGAAGGTCAGAGGTTGTAATTCAACAACTATTCTCATTATTTCTAAATTTTAAGAAAAGTTGTACTTGGCAAAATGAGTAATCAGGTCATAGGATTTACTCATGTAAAAAGCAGTGTCTGTGGAAGCGCACAGAGTCAAGGCCCCTGAGCAGAGGCAGAGAGAGCAGCTCTTCATGACACCGCTGAGCACAGAAGCAGGACAACAAACAAACAATCGTCCCCCGCAAGCTACCTTGTGCTATGTTCTTCTGTCCAAAACTGAACCAAACAAATAGGGTTATTTTTCTCCTTACTTTCTTGCTTTACTTGAAGTATTATTGGCCAAATTGTCCACTGAAGAAAACAGAAGCAGTTTATTATAATTTTAAAGTGGCATTGCCAGATTTAGACTACTGCTATTTAAGAAACAGATACATTTTTACAGGAGAAACCTTCTTTTTATCTACTAATAAAATAGAGTTTCATTTCAGGAAGCTGAAAACATTTTTATCCAAACAAGTCCCTAGCTCTGGGATTAGGGATGGTGTTTTAGAGGACGCGGTGGCTGACTGAAGTTCGCCATTCACAGTGACTTTTCATACACAGCTGTTACCACAAGTATGCCAAACTGAGTTTTATAAATAAAAAGGGTTATACTTCTTGCCTCTTTGTTAATCCTGTTTTCTGGTGTTATCTGCACCACTTGCCTGGTGCTTCTCTCAGTCTGAAGGTGATTGCTACGCCTGAGAACGTACCAGGTCACAGGCTGAGTTTTTGAGTTGAAATAAATGCTGCTTCTTCAGATGGCGTCCTACAAACTTTGGATGTAGTTAAAAATAACTACATGCCCAGTGCATAATGCTTTTGCAAGATTTAGGTTGATTCTATTTTGTTTCAATAAACAAAGGCTGCTTGCAAATTAATTCTGCATAGCAGTTAAGTAATACCTCCTGTGAGGTACCCCTCTCTCTCTAGTTATGGTGAGGCATAGTCACGGCCTTTCCTTACAGTAGAGCATCAAACTTTTTGAAGAAACAGTGGGATGATCATATAAAATAAAAATGCACGCAAGCCGCACGCTTTACTGCAAAGAAGAGTTTGGTGAAATGGTTATTTATGTGCTTTTGAAAAAAGGCTAAGAAAAAATACTCAGCAAAGAAGCCTGGGACACAAGAAGCAGCAGTGGTAATAGGGAGACTGTGGTGCATTGGCATAGGGGGGACGTCAAAGACGAGATTACGTGCTAAGTGCTGGTTACAGGAAGAGTGGATTAAAACCAAAATCACTTTGTGCTCCAACTTCTTTCTTCAGGTAAAAAAAGGGACATCTATCTGAGTGTCTCCTTTTTTCTTTTTTTTTTTTGTAAACAAACACAACTGCGCCAAAGATATCTGATACCCTATAACCAAATTCTTCTTATAAATGCAACAAGATCATTCCTGCAACAGACTCATTTATACAATCATAAACAAGTGGATTTACTTGCATGACTGAGTTTGTGGTTTTAAGTAAACAATCAAGCACAAAATCAGGACAAAGGTATTTTACTAGTTATGTGGATAAATTAATTACCCTAATGAATTAAGTCATGCATATAACCTAATTTTTAGATATTAAGAATTAGCAATGGTTCTCTATTCACAGAATCTTGGTTCTGTTTCTGCAGTAGGATACACAGATCTGTTGAAAATGAGCCTTCTCCTCCTGCAGCTACAAGATTTGATGAAGAACAATCACCCAAGTATGGTACTTCTCCATTTGGTTCAATTAGATACTACCTACTGCAGTGAAATTCTTTGAGAAATCTAGGGCTTTCCACTTGGACTGTGGGCTTTTAGCAGCTTTACTTCCTGCTCGTGCAACATGAACATGTTTCTGAAATGCTTTTGAGCAAAGTAAGTTAATTTAATCAAATCAACATTAAAAATAGTGGAAAAAAGTGATAAATGCTGTTCTTATAAAATTACATTAATTACACAAATGATTACATGCACCACCTAGCAGCTAACTTTCTCAGCAACATTTTTGGCTACTTTGATAGTAACATGATAGTAGTTTCACTTAAAATTTCCAAGTGTTCTATTTTCCAGAAATGGCCTAGATAACCTCTTCTCTTAAAGAACATACACAGTACAACATACAATTTTGAGGGGGAAAGTAATGAGGGGAGAAAGGATTAAGGAAATTGATACCACTAATTGCCACAGATAAGGGAGTTCCTGTTTGACACAGCCAACAATTGCTGTAATCTTTGCTGGCTGCTGTAAAAGGGCGCAACGAACAGCTCTGGGTTCTCCAGAGAAAGATGGAGGGCACCGAGGCCATCTTCCATGTTTACACTAGACAGCATTTAGTACAGAACAGGTATTTACATATATAAAGCATATCTCCTTGATACTTACTTCTCCCATTGTGCTTTATAGAGTGTCCACTGCTGAGTCACAAATCTTGATGCATCACGCCCAAATCCCACATTTCTTAATAGTTTCCTTGTGGCAGCCTACTAACTTTTACCTTCCATTACAGATGTCCCTAGCACTCCTCTATCATTCGGTAAACAACTAAGACAAACCTTAAGTGAAGAAAATTAGCTTTATTTATGCAAATTAGAAAATGGATTGTTAGAACTTTGGTCAGATGGTTAATTCTGTACAATTTACAATTATAATTATATACAAAACATAATAAAATACAGTACATCACACTTCCTGAGTCACAGTGTGTTTCTCAGTTATGCAAATGCTTTTTTTTTTTTCTTCCTTCCCCTCAAATAACTAGTTTGAACAAAGAAATACTATCCTCAGTTTGACAGTGTTTGGGTTAGGTAACACTGGCATTAAGAAAGAAGTCAATACACTATATGTAGAAAATACTTTATAGTCATAGCAATTTTAATAATTATTTTTCTATATTAAAATGTTCCTTGATAAAAAATGATAATTTAATACTCCTTAATATGAGTTTGTTGCACTTCATTTAACACATGACAAGCTGACATCAAATATTTCCTTCTCTAGTTGTAGAGATATGTATATTAAGGAGAGTTACATGTATACATATCTGATCATCTAAAGATCAGGAAACATACATCCAGATATAACAGATGTCTGAATCAGAGGCACAGTATATTAAAATTGCTGTCCTAT
Source organism: Crypturellus undulatus (assembly GCA_013389825.1). Lineage (NCBI taxonomy): Eukaryota > Metazoa > Chordata > Aves > Tinamiformes > Tinamidae > Crypturellus > Crypturellus undulatus. The sequence goes on along the minus strand of VWPW01003393.1, from coordinate 2,699 downwards.
CTTGGACAAGATATGTGAGCTTCAATTGCCTGTCGAGCACAATACAACGTTAGCACAGCTATCCATCCTGACGAGTGAGACGAGGTCAAGCAGCAAGGCACCAAGCCTGCAAACCCCTACAGGGCCAGAACAGTCTCACTGCAGAAAGCACGCTGGGCCTCACAGAAGAAGCGTTACAAAGCTGTATTTAACAGCATTTGTTAAACTGTGGCCAGCTCAAAAGGTTATTAGAATTAAAGCTATCAATATTGTATTTATAGATCCGATTTTTTTTTCTTTTGAGATCAAACAGTAATTTATAGTAAGGTTTACAATCTACTTACTTAATGCAGAATGTTTAATTATTAACTAGGATAGATTACAGGATAGATTATAGCCTGCAAGTAAATCTATATCCCAGTTAAATTCAAATCCCAGGCTAACTTATTTTTGATATACACTGATTTAAAACGAAAATAATTTTACTTAATGAACAAGTGTGGGATGCTCCTAAATTGATCTACCATTATTATTGTTTTTTTTTTTTTTATTTTATTATTATTTTTTTTAATATAGGCATGTATTTCTGGTATTTAAATACAAAATAATCCAAAAATACAGATTAGATAACCTCTGATAAATTTCATATATAGTGTTCGAAAATGTTAGGAACACTAACAAATTATCTAGAGATTTGATTTCTCTTAAAAACTTCTCATGGTGATTCAATGCAAACTTAACTATATGTGAGGTCAACTCTTCCTACTCTGATTAGAAATTAAAGGGGACATTTTTTTGCCATTGATATCAAAGTGCATAAAATTACAGTATGAGACTTTAAAGAAAGTTGGTCTTCAGTTGGATGCTTGAACTTTTCCCAGGATTCTTTCCATGTTTAGCGGTCTTCACTTTGATGCTTTCCTGGTTGCCTTTTACAGCTGATTCCAGCCTGGCTTTCATAGTTGGAGAGGAAGCTATTAGTTTTTTGAAGACTAATGAGTACTGTGGACCAATCTGCATCAGATTTTGCAAAGCAAACTCATGTAGGTATTTTGCTGAGTTTGTAGCAGACACCAGGGCATTTTCATCCAAAAGAAAGGAAATAAGGACGGGCAGAAGGCAGGCCACTAAATGAGCACCTAGAAATATTCAGAAAAAAATGAGACACATTTCAAGAGCAGCTTCAAGTACTAGCTAGAAGAATTTCTCTCATGGATCAAATGGACATTTAACACAAAATATAAGATAGCAACTTTGCAGTTATTTGAACTATACAATAAAAATATATTTTTTAATAATTTTATTAGCTATTTACTGCTCAGGACTGGATTTCCTAAGGGGATTTTTTTCATTGACTACCTGTAGCAAACTTCAGCATGCCGAATGCTCTCAGCACTAGCGAGGGGAGTACTTACGGTGCTCTTCCTCAGCTGCAGCTGTGAGAGATACGATCACCTTGATTCCCTCCTGCACGACTTGAAGTTCGGCAGCATTCTCAGGTTTTGCTTTTTCTGCTTCCTGCAATTTTCCCACAATGGATGGTGCTAAAGAATGAATGTAAGGATATGACACAGTTTTGTTTGGATGCTGAAAGATGGAGTGCAGCAGCTGGTAGCATTTATGCTGTACCTGAAGGAAAATAAAATTTGCAGTTACAGAGCTACGCATAAAAATACAAGTCAGAGTGTTTTAAAACTTACAGTTTGTCCGCTAAAATTTTAGAGGAGGAAAAAATGTGCCTCAACTTGAAAGCTCATCAGGTCACAGGCTACTAATGAATTATAACTAGTAATCAAGTCATTAACAGAAACTAGATCATACTTCCTATTTCTTTCCACTGAGTCCTACATCTTCCTAGATGTTCCAGTTAACAATTAAGTCTTATTTTTGTGTGAAGATTGTAGCTTAATACTATTTTGAAAAATAAATCTATTTTTGAAAAAAAAAAAAATACCACTGACTGTGCTTAGAATGCAACTGGTGCCTCTGTCAAACTAGAGGCAAAATCTTAAAATGCCTCAAGTGACTTAAGCAGCTTATGTGTTATTGGAAGTCAACAGTTAAGTGCCTGCAGGATTTCTGAAAGATGGATGCATCAAACACTTAGATAACATTTGCAAATGCATGATGTATGCTACTAGCATCTTCTTGCAGTCATATTTGGCCTGTGTTTCCTATCAGTGGAAACCAACATTTATAATACCAGACATATTAATATGTTTAAAGGTATCTTTTATAGATGATTTATCAAGTTAAGGGTAACCTTTTCATCTTTTTTTTTGTTACTACGTGAATATATGGTGAGAAGATGCAAAAACACCAGTTCACAGTGAATTTTCATATTAGCAAAACAGAAAATTTAATGCACGTTATTTGCTGAGTTGGCCTTTGATTGAAGAAGTTCCAACCTTTGTAAACAGTGAATTTACAGTAACAATAAACAAAAGGATTTTTTGTTTGTTTGTTTTTTTCCTGATATGCAGCTTTTTTAGGTGAAGAATAACAACATACGACCTGTGGTACTACAGTCTAAAGTTACTACATAAAAATACTTGTATTAGGTTATAACAAACAAACAAACATTAATCCAGTCATATACTGCGTCCAGCAGCATCCAGCAGCTGATGCCTGCTGATGTTCTGCAGTGCTGCTTCCTCAATACACTCCCTGGCTCCCAAAGAAGCAGTTCCTTCAGCTTAGAATCATAGAATGCCTAAGGT
>VWPW01003389.1:156062-177318 GCA_013389825.1 Crypturellus undulatus | reverse complement strand
CACGTGATCCCAGCTCCTTGCTCCTTCCGGCAACAGCAAACCTCCTTGGAGATGTCTGCGGCCTCGCCGAGGCTCAGCGCGGGTGGGAGGGCTGGTGCGTTGGAGTGAGCCGGGGAGCAGCCAGGACCGGGTCAGGACACGACCTCCAGCTATGGGGGCTGTGCCAGGGGAGCAGGAAAAAGCAGAGCAGAGCTGGCGGTCCCGACCCCGCTAGGCTGTCCAGCCTCCCCGGGGAGGCAGCTGAGGCCGAGGAGGCCAACAGCACTTTGTCTGCTGGAGACCCAGCACGGCTAGCGAGCAAGGCATGGAGACGGACCCTACCTCCCATCCTGGCGCAGGGCCCTCTCACTGCAGCACCCAGGAGAACAAACTCAACACAAGGGAAGGTGGTTTCATTTTTTTATTTCTTTGCACTCTTCAAGCTGGAGTGATTGAAATAGAAACCACAATTGAGTCCCAGCAGGGGAACGGCTCCATGAGGACAGGGCAGTCAGCCCTGCCCCACGTCAACCTGTATAAATACCAGCTGCCACTGATTAGTAACTAGACATTTTTGATACAGTCCATGAATGGTCACAGGTTACATAATGCAACATGCCAGTTCACAACAGGAAATAACTTATGTGTATTTCTTGATTTCGTCGTACAGGACTAGGACAAAAGCACCGCCCATTCCTCGGAGTACATTGGACCAAGCACCTTTAAAAAACGCTTTGGAGCCCTCGTCGCGGGCAATCTTCCTCCAGCAGTCAATCGTGCCAGTGTACATTATGTCAGCTGCAGGATACAAAAATTGTTAGGAATCTCATGCCCATGCTCCCCCCTAGATTCAGGTGAGAAGCGGCCCAACACCTCTGCCAGCTTCACAATCTCAAGCAAATCTATTTCTTGACTTGTATCTTCCAGTATTATCAAATGAGAGGACAATATAGTCTCAGGAGAGATGCTGCAGCTCCATTGTCCCTAGGAGACACTGGAAGGACCTGTTTGAGCAGGATGCAACTACCATTCGCTAGACACCAACATTTCCAGACCCAGCACCTATTGCACAGCCAGCCAGGCCATGCCTGCAATGAGGAACATCTCTTCTTGGCCCAGGGACACTAGTTTGCAACATCCCTGGTCAAACTCTGCTACTGGGAGAGACCTTACTTGTATGTGCCATGATACAGGAGTCCAGAGTGGACTAATCATCCCTTCCTCTCACCTAACATCGTGCTATTTGCAAGAATAAAGTGTGTTTACAAGTCTTGCTGAAAGCCAAACCATGCTGCATTATCGGAGATCCACCACTAGCTGTTCTCTTCGGGGATGCCCAGCACTTCCCTATGCAATGCGGGGGAGAGGTGGGGGGGAACTTACCTCCTTTACGCCCGGACTGCATCATCATGCGGCGCCGAACCGTGTCGAAAGGATAGGAGGTCAAGCCCGCGACGGCGGTGACCGTCTGCGCGATCATCCAGCTGACGACGATGTGGGTGTTCTTGGGGTCAGGAAGCATGCCTGGGGAGAGAGGGATTGGTGTGAGGGCGCCGCGCGGGCCAGCGGCACGTGCCAAAATACGCTACAGATCTACTGCGTCCAACATCTCCATTTCAGCTCAGTTTCGGTCCACCTACCTTTTGCGGTGTCGTAGATGCCAAAGTAGGCAGCTCTGTAGATAATGATGCCCTGGACGGACACATTGAAGCCTTGGTAAAGGCCCCTGAGGCCGTCCGACCGGAAGATTTTGACCAGGCAGTCTCCGAGGCCGCTGAACTCGCGGTCGGCGCCCGCTTTGCCCACGTCGGCGGCCAGGCGGGTGCGGGCAAAGTCAAGGGGGTAGACGAAACAGAGGGAGGTGGCGCCGGCGGCGCCGCCGGACGCCAGGTTACCCGCGAAGTACCGCCAGAACTGGGTCCTTTTGTCCACGCCGCCCAGGAAGAGCTGCTTGTACTTGTCCTTGAAGGCGAAGTTGAGCGCTTGCGTGGGGAAGTACCTGATCACATTGGCCAGGTTGCCGCGCCAGAAGGAGAGGACGCCCTGCTCGCGCGGGATGCGCACCACGCAGTCCACGATGCCCTTGTACTGCTTGTCGGCCGCGATCTGCTTGCTGGCGTGCTGCACCTGTGGGGCCTGCCCGTGAGCGCCGAACCGGCACCGGCACCGGTACCGGTCCCCGGCCGCGCCTCGCTGCCCGCCCCCGCCGCCCCCACCTGCAGCAGCAGCTTGACCCGCTCGATGGGCGCCACGGCCGTCTTGGAGATGGCGGCCGCCACCCCCCCGGCCAGGAAATCCTTGGCGAAGGACACGGCCGCGTCGGTCATGGCGGCGGGAGCGGAGCAGGAGAGCAGGAGAGCGGAGCGGGACGGCGCGGGGCGGGCGGGCGCGCCGCCGAAATGGCCGCCCTTATATAGCGGCGGCGGGAGGCNTCCCGCCTGCCCATTGGCTGCTCCGCGGGGCGGGGCCGCCGCAGGGGGCGGAGCCGGGACTCCCGCAGCCCCGGGGACCGCAGCCCCGGGAGCGCCCGGATCCCCCCGGATCCCCCGACCCTCCACCCCGGGCTCCCTCCCGGGGCCCCCCAAGCACACACTGCGGAGCTCTGGGTATTAACGGGTAATAAGTGGTTTATAGGTCTGCGGGTTACAGTGCAGCACAAAGGGGGGTCATTAGCACATCACGTTAGAGGTAACTTCTCAGCCCGCTTAACCCTGGTCAGGTAACGCTCACAGTGCTACAAATCCATACAGAAATTCCGCATTAGTAACGCACACAAGTGTTCCCGGGTCAGGCAAGGGCGCTCTGGAAGACATCGGTTCCTCCCAGCTCATTCCAGTGGCGACCCAAGTCACATCTCCTCATTGTCGCATCCCAAATAAATCTCATTTCCTCATTCGCGCAGCCCAGGTAAATCTCGGCATCACGGTCCGCACTGTGCACATAGAAGCGAGGCAGGGCCGTGGTGAGCGAGTCGACAGTACTTACAGCCTGGATAGATGCATAAGCCACAGGGTCGTCTCTCTGCCATCCTGCTTTTTGCCGTCACTGTCTATTTCTCTACATCTCACACCAAGACGATCTATTTTTTTTTGTTCAAGAGCTTCCTACACTGTCCAGAGGCCTCTGAGTTGCACTTGCTCAGGCAATAAGCTAGCGGCGCCGCAAGGAGTTCGTATCCCCAGAGGTGCCGTGACCCCGAGATTCCAGTATCTCAAGTGGGAAACCCTGGCTGTGCGCGCAGCGCCGCTCCGCGCAAGCACCCAGCAGGCCCAGGCCCGCGCACAAGAGCCAAGGAGCAGTTTAATACAAAAATAGAGCTTTAAGAACAAACACTGAAGAAAACATCACAAAGTCTTGGCACACAGCTAACATTTAAGAAGTGCATTTTTCAGGAAACATTTCTCTCAGAGGATTTCAGGAAAAGCATTTGTATGAACCTAAAGTAATTCACCTAAATGCAGTAACAGTGCAGGAGAACGGGGGAAAGATTTTATATTAAGTACTTAAGTTTTCAGATGGTCATTCCAGTGTTTTAGAGTGCACTTTGCATACTACAGTTCTCTTTTAACAAAAGCACAGCTGCAGCAGCATGTTTTTAATGGTTATGTCAAAGACTTGCACTAAATTATTATTCTCAACTAAGTCTCAAAAACAGAAAACGAGATTCTGTGATGTGAACGAACTGGGGCATCTGCAGAATGCCCTGTCCACATGGTACCGCTAACAGAGATCTCAGTAGAAATGCTCACACATTGTGTGTGTTCCAGTTGGCTTACAATTTGCTGCTGACACCATATCTCAGACAATTTCAGACTTTTTTCTAACATTCTGAAGATATTTAAATATATTCTAACATTTTGAATAATTTGTGTCCTCATCTCAGTTCTCTTATTCTTTGCAAGTGGTTTTATCTTAAAAAGACCATCCAGCATTGAAAAACACCTAGAATAAGGTCATTTCCAGTGGCATAACGTTTTCAAACTAGTTGCGTTTCTCCTCTTCAAAGTACCTTTGATATTCATGTTGCTCATACCCGTTTAGGAAATGAGATGAAAGTTTTATACTGGTGTTTCAATACTAAAACCATACAGTCTGAGGTGCTAGTACCTGCAGTTCAGCATGTCTTGTAGAACTGATGAAGAAAGGCAACCACATCTGCAATGGACATTCAGATCTCAGTTTTCCAAAGCTGATTTCCTTGGCTCGAAGCTTTCTCTGCGGAGGAGCTTCAATTCCCTCAGTTCTTGCGGCTGTAAACTCTGATCCACTCCAGGAGTTAGTTTGTAACTTAAAGGAGATTCAATATACCCATTTCTGTACAGGCAGACCCGCTTGCAAAATTCGAAGGTGCTAAACATTACGCCGAAGTATGGGACAATCTGATACAAAAAAAAAAGAAAAAGAAACACAATGCATGTTAGAATCACTAACTGTCCTTAGATGTTTTTAGAGAGATGACTTCTAGGGATTCGTGTTTGATCCAGTCTCTCAGTAGAGCTGTGCTGATATATAAACTAAGAGTCTCACCTCAAATTGGTTGGCACCTGCAGCATGCTAAAAGTAGGAGCTCACTATTTATATATTGCTAATTATAGTGATAATGTAAGGAACAAGGAGTGTGCTAGCCTATAAATTAGCACAATTTTTAAAATACCTAGGCAAATCCTAGCAACTTTAGGAAACCCTAACACAGAATTTGGGATTTATCTTGCATGCAGTGGAACGACTCAACAATCTTTCTTCCGTCTCGTGCAGAATCAGAGGTTTTGGTGCCATGTGGCTTTCTATTAGCCAAGGTAGGACCAAGCAGTCACCATCAATCGCGTTGTTACTCCATTAGCTCACCTGCAGTGCTCTATGTTGGCAACCCTCATCTGCTGCACTGTAAAATGCATTTATATAAACTACCTTCTGTTTAGGCCATTGAGTTTTATTTCATGCTTTTAATTGGGTAGTAACTGATACACGTCCTCCCAGCTCACTGCAAATCACAGGTCCAAAATGCTAGTCTGGGCTCCCATGGAAGTGGTTTATACCAGTGTAATTTTCTTTACATCTAGCAAAAGCATGGGGAATTACAGGAGACCTGCTGAAAAGAACTTGCTTAGTTGCTCTCGGTGGATCCCTTGCAATCCTTCCTCCATCCCATCTTGTGACTCCCTTTTCTAAGGGCATTCAAATTAATTTGATGGAAATAGTGACTTCTAGAAGCCAAGCTTGCAGCTGGGGAAATATAACCCGATCTATGTTCTGTTTTACCAAAATACATAAAAATAAAGCTGATTTATAACCAGCCTGAGATTTCACCAGTTCTCTCACAGACTGTCATCAATAAACTACAAACAAGCATGGAGAGAGGTCACACAACCCCATCCCTCTGACACGGCACGTGGGTTGGTTAGTTCAGGGCAGTCTGTGGCCGGGATGAAAGCAAAACCTCACCCTGAGCAGGCTGGGCGTGAGTCCGCGCCACAGTCCGAGCACTCCTTTGTTCTTCACAGTTTGACGGAAACAGTCAGTCATGCCAGTGAAGTGGACGTCGACTGCGCCGTAGTGGGGAAGCCAAGGACTCTGTGCCTGCTCGAGAGACACCCAGAGGGGGTTAGAACAAATACAGAAAGCAAGAATAATGAGAAATAATTATTTCCTCCATTCTGCGAAGAAGGGAATGCTTTGCTTCATGCCAGGTTTCAACGGATAGACCTGTATTATTCTGTCAACTTATCATGCTTTAATCAATATACTTGAAAAGAATTAACTAGCCTACCCAAAAATGCTATAGCAAAGCGAGGGAGTAATGCCCTAGCAGTAGGAGAGAGGAAGACAGCGGGACTTGCACACAGCGCTTCCTTTTGGACCACTTTGTTACCAGAAGCAACTGTTGCCCTTGCCCAGTGAAGCCCCAGACACGGAGCAGCCGCCCTGCCCGGCGGGCTGAGGGGTGACAGGACCTCAGCACAGGCTGCCCCAGGGACTCCGACGAGCACTGAGGGGCCATGGCCCCTTCCTCGGCCACGCGGTTACCGACCCACAGGGACCAGTCAGCCTGGGAACACCTTGCTGGCCGGCAGCTGCATTTCATCTGCTCCCGTGGGCCAAGTGCAGAGGGTCCATTTTAACAGCAAAATCCTCCCCCATTAATCTCCTATTGTGTTGGCTCAGACAAGGTAACCTGACCTTGAATAATCCCACCCTCATCCATCTACGCATGTGAAGCCACATTTGGCACAGGGAAACCAGGGTTTGGCTCATACACACAGCAAGTGATACTTGGTAGGATATACAGTAATAAAAGAAAAAGCAAGAAGCNCCACCCTCATCCATCTACGCATGTGAAGCCACATTTGGCACAGGGAAACCAGGGTTTGGCTCATACACACAGCAAGTGATACTTGGTAGGATATACAGTGATAAAAGAAAAAGAAGAAGCAAGAAGCGCAAAGGAAGAAAAAAGAAGCACAAAGGAAGCGCAAAAGGAAGCAAAAGGAAGCAAAAGGAAGCGCAAAAGGAAGCAAAAGGAAGCGCAAAAGGAAGCGCAAAAGGAAGCAAAAAAAAGAAGAAGAAAGAAAAAAAAAGAAAGAAAAAGAAGAAAAAAAGAAAAATAAAGAAGAAAAAGAAGGAAAAAAAGAAGGAAAAAAAAAGAAAAAAAGAAAGAGAAAAAGGAGTTGTACAGTTACCTGACTGGCAAATACAGATATTATTATCTATCCACTGATCTAAAACACTATGTGTCATAAGCACCTTTCCTCTGCTTGGCCAAACTAACCCAACAGCTTCTCAAAGGTGCGAAGCCTACAAGAGCCCCCCTTCAAACACTGACAACTGGCAGGACATCTTCTAGATGCCCCCGCTACAGTATTTCAGACACTTGGCAGCTTGGTTTAGATGGTGCAGATGGGAGCAGCCCAAAGCAGATGCTCCAGTATGTAAGAGGGGGTGACAGTAAGGGGGGTTTAACGTTGTTGTATCCCCTTGCATTACTGGCAAGTCTGCTGCTAAAATTTAAAGCTAAAAGAGAGAGAGAACAAAACAAACGAACAAAAAAATTCCAAATACTACAACCCCCCAAATCTACTGCAAACTAATTGCACTTATTTTATCTTGGATGTTTTTCCTTACATTTTTCATGCCTGAATGTAGTGCACGTGGTAAACTCCTGGCTGCAGGTAAAATCACACCGTTTCCTTCTGACGGGACTTGGAAGTGATGCGAACGCAGCAGTCTGCAGCTGTGTGTGCGAGAGCAGGCGAGGGCCGCAACACACCCCGCGGCACCGCCTGGCTCCCCTTATCCGGCCCTGGCTCTTTCATCCCAGGTACAAATAGGGTTGAGGGTTTAAACCAAGGTCTTTTACACTTAAGAAGGAAAGAGCAAAAATATTTGCTTCTGTTTTAACTTCCTCACTAGTGTACCTGATCCGTAACTCAGAGAGGTCACATTTTTGGGGGAATAAACAGCTTAGTTGTTCTAATTGCTTCCCCTCTTCGTGTCTGTATTGACCCTGCTAACTCCCTGCGGTTATAGCTGTTTTCATAATTCCTACCTGTGGTGCAAACTCCCACAACTCCCTGTTTTAGGGTTTGGAGAGATGGACAGTACTGGACTTGTTATTTTGCAGTATTGCTGGCCCTGCCAGTAATACTGCCTGGTCACCGAAAATCACGCAGACATTCACTGAGCTTGTAAAGTTCAGCTGCCTGCTCGACTCCTGTTACTGACGGGCTAGGAGGGTTCAAAAAGCAATAGCTAAATCCAGCAGCAAGAAAGAGTGAAATCATTTTTCATGCCTTGGGAAACTCCTGTACAAAGACTGTCCTGACCATCCTGTGTAAGATGCCGAATGCTACCACCAAGGTCTCGGACTCGTTCCACCCAGAATGGTGATATAAGCACCAGGACGGCTTAGAAAAGCGCCAGGATGATGCAGGTACCCTCAAAAATGCATCACCAGCCACAGGGAGCTGGGCTCAGAGCACTGTTCCCTCGTGGACTGCTGGGCAGGTTGCATGAGCCTTTCTGGCAAAGGCCGCTGCAAGCAGACAAGCAGTGAAGAGGGACAGCTCTTCCAAACGCAGAAGTGCTGCCGAGCATACGATTCCCTTCCTTTCCCAAGTCTCTCTGGGATGGGCAGGGCATGACCTGCAAGAATTAACTGCAGCAGTTTATCTTAATCCCCTTAGCTAGTGCATGCATATTGCAAAGGCACAGATCAAAGAGCTGTGATTGCAGCACTCCCGCATGCAGCACAAACACAGGCTACAGGCTCAATACTGATTACAGCAGGATTTTGCATGCTGCAAAAAATACCTGGAATAACCTTAAAAAGGTGCAGATGAGTCAAAAACCCAGATTTCTAATTTGTCCACAGACACTGATCTCTTAAGAGATTTACTGAAAGATTATTTATAGTAACATTCACTGTGACAACAGCCATTTTCAAGATTTCAGTCTGAGTTTGCTTTGCTGACCTGCTGCTGCAAGCAAACAGTTCGTTTCTAAAACCTTAGAGCATTAAAATGACAATTGTCCAGAGAAGCTCAGAATCACTTACTGCACAAGGAAAAGGTATATCTGTGTATATCTAATTAAAAATTCAGGCTTTTGGAACACAACTAAGGAAGTTGGAATGTATTTATGAAAGAAAAAAATAAGAAGGTGTTTTATTAGCACCTCTTTTAATGAAAAGACGGTTGTGGGTTTTGGGTGGTTCTGCACCATCTAAGCACATCTGCAAAACTGGAATCCTCACTACTGCCGTACAGCACCAGAGCTGGAAAGGGGAGCTAAGCAAACAGATCAAACTAGTTTCTCTGCTCTCCTTTGGCAGAAGCTGAGTGTTACACACAAACCCAACGGTTGCTCTTAGATCAAAATGGTCGTGTATACGACTGAGATGCTTCACACCTCGGAGCAGCTCCAGTTCCTCTGCTTTGCCACCTCCTGGCACCACAGGCTGCTGAAGGGAAACCTCTACGTTATGAACATTTTTAAGGAATTCGTTCCCCTCACAGTCAGGGCTGGAGACACTGCACATTGAACTGCACTGATATCACAGAGCGCCAAGTGGTTACTCACAGTTGCAGTGTGGTAAATTCCTAATCTAGTTGTTGTTCTATTTGCTCCCTCAGGAACACAAACAGCCCTTTCGCCCACAGAGGTCACTGAATCTAGTAACTGTGACACCTCCTCAAAGCTGGCAGTCTGATCTACGGTTGGACTTGATGATCTCAAAGGTCTTTTCCAAACATAATGATTCTAGGATCTACTTTGAGAATCCAACTCCTTATGAATGGACTGCGTTAACAACCAGAAAACAGCCTGCTTTTTTCATATTAACAAGATATTTAAGGTAGGGTAAAGTGTCAGGATAAAACTCTTTTCAAGAGAATAAAGTTAGTTGTTACCTGAGGATTCTGCAAACACCATCCCTCCTTCTGTGGTCTGCAGTGTGAGGTGGATGTCAGAACAACACAGAGCCACTTTGGGAAACAATCTCACGGATCCTTTTGGAAGTTTCCTTTGTAATGATCTCCTCTAGCCCCAAATGGCTACTCCCTTCCCCTTAGACTGGAAGGATGGATGTAGTTCACTGTACTGAGGATGGTGCCCATCAGAAGATGGATCACTTGAGTCTTTCCAAGGCTCACAGCAGCCCCAAGGGCAGAGCAGGATCCAGAGGCTGCCGCCAGGCTGGCTGGGCCACCTCAGCCCCTACCTAGAGCTTTGCAAATGCAAAATCCCCACTGGCAATTCAAGACATCTTGATTCCCGGCTGTCTGAATTCCTGCTTAAGTTTGCCAGTAGTCAGGGGCCAATTTGCAAATACTTCCCTCTCGGATTAAATGCTTTTGTTCTCCTCTTTCTTGTTCACAAAAATCACTGTTGATACCAAGTCTTGCTGTTTTTAAATATGCAGTACTATTGGCATGGAGAGCGTTAACAAAACATTTAACAGTGAACAGTTACCATAGCAGATCCACTATTCTGATGGGCAGACATAATAAAAAAAACTTGTTATTTACAAGGGTTCTTTGCTATTTACAAATACAGTATACTCAGGCATCCTGCTCTTTTGATAAATTCCAAGGAAGCCCAGGAAGGCACTCCACAATATAGCTCAAGAGTTCACAGAATCTAATCTGGAATCTAAAATAAGAAGTCTTTACAGTCTGGGTTAATAAGGACACATCCCACAGGCTAACAATAGATCAAAGGAACCTGAAGGGCAAATTCTGCAGGTTTTCTCCAGGCAACTCCACTGTGATCAACAAAAAACTCATTCAAGTAAAGATGGAAGACCTAAAAGAGTATTTCTTTCCACTCAAATAAGAAACAACTAATATTTAAATACAGATTAATATTGAAAAGCAAACAAACATGCCTAATCTTGTCCAAATCAATCTTTCCTGCTTTCAGGACAGCCTGAAGGGGCAGCCATGGCCTTTCCTGCGTCAGTGGTTTAGCAATGCTCGTTACCTCGGGACGGGGACATAAAGTCCACCCAAGGTGCTCGGCACGCAGTGAGGTGCAGGATGACAAGGTATCTGCAGAGCAGAGAGCCTGACCTCCAGCTTCCTGCACTCTAGAAACATGTTGTCCTCTCCCCTGGAACCTGAACTGGGGCCAAATCCTTCTCGCCTTGCGGAAATCAATGGCACTGAGGGACCAAAAAGGATGAGTTTAACTCCTAGCTTTATGTAGGTCACAGACAGGCTTGTTATAGACTGAAGTACACCAAGACACCAGGAGGCAAGTGGCCCTTGCATGCAGAACTCATTTCTATCCCACCTCGGGGTCACAGAGGATGGGAGATACCAGTGTCTTTTCTTGTGAAAGGAAACAGAACTGAGCACTGTACTTCAGGCAAAGTACACAGACTGGGCTGCAAAATGAGCAGGATGGGACAGTTTGGGAGCCTTAGCAAAAATACCAGTTTCATGTAAGCTGTTTCACCCAANAAAAGGATGAGTTTAACTCCTAGCTTTATGTAGGTCACAGACAGGCTTGTTATAGACTGAAGTACACCAAGACACCAGGAGGCAAGTGGCCCTTGCATGCAGAACTCCTTTCTACCCCACCTCAGGGTGACAGAGGATGGGAGATGCTGGTGTCTTTCCTTGTGAAAGGAAACAGAACTGAGCACTGCACTTCAGGCAAAGCACACGGACTGGGGTGCAAAATGAGCAAGATGAGCAACGTTTGGGAGCCTTAGCAAAAATGCCAGTTTCATGTAAGCTGCTTCACCCAATACATCAGTGTAGCAATCAGCCCCATGAGCACAGCAAGTACTAACATGAACTTCCCAAGAACCTGCCCCCCGCAGCTGACTGAGCTGTGTACTGGAAAGTACAAGCTCGGACTGGGATTTTTCTCATCCCTGGCACATTGCAAACTTGCTTCCCAAATAGGTTCTCTAGCAGCAGGGTAAGGCCTCACCCTGCAGGTTCCCTTTTAGTATAATTCCGGAGTTTCTTCTCCATATGGAGATGTCTTTCCCCCCCCCCCCCAAAACTTGAAGAAACTTAGTGTCCCTGAAACCTCTGCTTCTCTGTAAAGTTTAGCTGAGGTTGGCAGCTGGATGAAAAGTGACTGGGAACCAGGGCAGCCAGCCACCACCAACATTAACCTTACTTCCACATGAAATCAGATTAAAAATAGTCATATTGCTCACTATTTCCTTCCACACTGGAATCCGCCATCCTGTGTGGCCAAAAGGTTTCACCTCTTGAAAGTGTTCACAACTCGGGCTCCCAGGCAGTGCTCTAATAAGAGGTGTCCCCGCATGATTTCAGCGCACGTAGGCTTTTGAGATGGCGTGTGAACCACATGACCCAAAAAAGATTTCTTATTTTTAAATGGGGTCATGACTCTAAAAACTTAGATATTCCCAGCTGACAAGAACACAAATCTCACAAGCAGCAGGGACCAGCACGGGAGCTCGCAGAGGTCTTCCCGCCAGCATCAGGCTCATCTCCAGGGATGCGGCTCTCTGCAGGCTGCTCGTGCAGGAACGACGCCGGAGCAGTCTCCTCATCTCAGCAGTGAGAATGAACATAATTTTCTTTTCCAAACATTTGCTTATAACCCAGCCACTGCGTTCTTGCTTGGGTAACTTTTAATATATGAAAAAAAACATAGCTAGGAGACTGCTTTTAAATATAAATTTAAGCATTGCCTTTAACTGACTTCAGACTAGAAATGTGTCAGTGGAGGGCAAGAATGTCTTTTCCTTAGAAAGGCTCCTTCCCAGAGGAAATGACTGCTTAGTTTTCTCAAGGTTACCTAGAATACATAACATGTACACTATTTACAACAAATTCTACACTTGCAGAGCATCTTGTGTCCCAAAGCACCAAAAACCACACACACACACAACAAAACAAAACAAAGCAAAGAAATCCCACCCACAACCCGCTCTGCAGATTGATGGGCAGCCTCAGCCTAATTCAGTCTGTCACTTGAAAATGCCCTTCTTGGGTGATGCATGACAACAGTCCATGCAAACAAAGAACAGAGAGTCTGTTTGTTCAGAACGGAGCGGGAAGCACACAGCCTGGACTATAAAACAGAAAGATCAGGCACTAATGAACAATTCCCCTGAGAAACATCACAACGTAAGGATGCTGTGCAGGCAGCACCACACACATGTTGGATCCTTCAGTAAGCAAAACCAGGCTTATTCTAGATTAAAAGCATTTACTGGCAAGGAACTGTTTCAGCTAGTTTTGGTTGCACTGATTAAAACCAGCAAAATATGAACACAGTAGTTAGCTTCCACAAACACAGTTTGTTCTTGTAAGGAAGTGAGGATTATCTGTACAGAAGACAAAGCATCTGTTAAATTTTAGGGTCATTTTTGTATATTCTGCCTTTAAAAACTGACAAAATCACATGTCACTTGGGAAGTTTCCAGCTCTGGAGCATCTGAGCATGACTGAGGGTCACGCGCAAACACGGATATGGCAAACTTGACTGTGAGGTTTGCTCTGACCATGTGTATGTTTACAGTTTTCCAGCTCTGCACACAGTCTCGTCTCAGTGTCAAGCTGATTTTGATCTTCCCCACAGTACACAGCAGTTCAACATTTATTTTTCTTCGCTGAAATGCTGGGGAAGACCTGTGAGGCTCATCATAGGCAAAAAGAAGATGTGGGGAAGCAGAAGCACGTTAGCAGTGTTTCCCTTAGGTCCAGACACTATTATAGTTAGATACTTCCCTGCTAATGGTGAAAACAGAGTGCTCTTGTAGGCATGGGTCTGCGAGGCACAAGTGCACCCCTTGAATACTGCTTAGACACTGGGCTGAGCAAAGAGCATAATATTGTGAGTGAGGAATGAACGCCAAGAATAACTAGCAGCTAGAAGGACATAACAGTAAGTTTTTCTTCTGAAGCTGATACAGCATAAAAGTGAGTCAAGAAAGTATTTAATAAAGAACATCCCTTTGAACAACCCTCTGCTTCACTAATCCCCTTCTAAAGATATACAACAAAAGCCATATGTCCAAGCCAAAAACATGCATACAGTACCTCTCCATTGTCTAACATGCCAATCAGGAGCAAAGTGAAAAAAAGGAAGACAAAGGAATAAGATTAGGATAATCACAACAAAAAGGACTCACATATGTGTTAAGATTCATTCATATTAATATTTAAGAAACTCATTCAATTATATTTAGCAACATGGCATTTTTTGTTAAAAAAAATGTAAATATGATAGAGATTGTACTCTTATCAGAGGGAGAAGTCATGGTTACAGAATAAATGTGACATCACATTTCATCACCAAAATACAGAGGAAGAATTGTTCACTGGCAGCTAACTCCTACTCCCACAGATGCTAACGACAGAAACTGCTCACATCAGAAGTGTAAGATTCAGTTATGTAAAATAAGAAGGGGTGGCACAATGCAATTATAAGAGACATTAGAAATAACACCTTCCTCCACTTCTCATGACACAGTTTATTTTCTGGTCTATATAAACATTTTGCCAAGTAAGCATGCGTTCAAGTATTGTCTAGATGAGGAGATGGATGCAGCTACCTTGTTCAAGGCTGCCCAGTGTGTCCGGCAAAGATCTGGACCTGGTGTTCTGATCTCGGACCTGTACTCAATGCTGGGATCAGAGAAGGCTGCTCTGTGTCCAAATTTCTCCATTTTTAAGCTCCTGGGATTGCTTAAGAACTCCCAAGCTCCCCATTACCAATAGGTTCATAAGAAGAAATTTTTCTGTCAATGTACTACCTCCACCTGAGATATCAGCGGATGGAAGGGAGAGAAGCAGGAGCATTTATATTGACCTCCAAAGCATTCTGGGTTCCTCTTCACTTACCAAACTCCTGCCCAGATCTTCAATAAAAGCCATAATTTTCCCACACTGCAGTGCACTCACACTGGGTAACAGGCTTCAACAGACCCCTCTTTTTATTTACTAGCAAACTGAGTCACTAAATGGGATCAGAATAAGATATCTAAGAAAAAAAAAAAACCCCAAAAACCAAAAGAAAGCAATCTCCCAGCTGTGATCAACAGTATCTGCTTCTGTTTTCTACAGGACACTCAAATGTCTTAAAGCTGTTTGTTCCTCCTTTACTCTCTTTCTTTCCAGGTCCCTTCGCACAATACCCATTCTGGTGCTGTCCCTTCTCTCTCCTAGCTGCCACCTTGTGAACTGAACATCCCATCCTGCCTTCAGAGCATCTTCAACCACCTCCACACACCCCATTCCCAGGCAAACCGCAGCGCTGTCAACAGGAGGCCAAGCCAGGCCAGCAAGTGAGCACAGCGTGGGGCTGATCCCTGCAAGGCTGGGCCGTACCCTGACCATAACTGGAAAAAATCACAACTTTCGGGACTACCTTATGTGAGTTCCACCAAGCCCTCAGTGTCAGTTTGTGTGGGATCTTCAAGAATCTTCCTTTGTACATAAACCTCTGAGAACTATCTCATTTCCAATACCAAATTAAGAGTTACGTTTTTGTTGTGGTTGTTGTTTTGTTTTATATCTATGCAGTTATTTATTCTGAAATTTCCTTGCCTTTTCCTATGCCTTCAGAACACATTACTCAACAGGATGGTCTCTCCAGGTTTGGAAAATAACTATGGAATTGTTGCAATGCACCTATGGGGGAAAAGAAAAACAAAAAAACCCTCTTTGCTTAGCCTTTTTGCCTCCTAGATTCATTTTCTGTAGATCTATTTCCTACACTTTTGGGCAATAAATCCAGTTCCTTTCTTATTTTAGAAGCCCCAGTCAGACGTTTTAGGCATCCCACTGGTCATTTAACCATCCCACCAGCACAGCCTAGTGGCACAAAGACAAAAAAAAAGTCTTTTTCTTGTCTTCACTTACCCTGCTAGACAAATCTGGACACCTGGCTTTACAACATCACATTGGTTATTGCTACTGGTTACTCTAGAACTGACTTCAAAAAAAACAAATGTCTAAAAACCGAGGTCATGGAATTAAACAATCAAAAGGGAAGTGCCATTGGAAATGTATTTCTTTTCTTTATTCTTTAGGGCAACAGTGTCGCTGTGGGCTTAAAGATATAAGGAAATAAGGACTTGTAACAAGAGGCAATTGCTTTTCTTAGACCGATTGATACAGCTGCAAAAAGATTCAAATTTACATGTTCAGAATTTCTTCATCACCTCAGACAGTTTATGAGATACCTAACGAAAGGGCACAGCCCAAAGCATGACCTCTCCCATTTCCAGGAACATTACTTGGTCCAATAAAAGATGTTTTTTCTCCTTAGCTTAGGTCCTGTGCTACCATCTCAACGGAGGGCAGTGGATGGATGTTTCTGCACCACTGGGTCTGGTCCTGTCTGGAAAGAAGAACCCTGGGAGCAGGAGAGGGGAATTCAGAGCTTCCCTGACCTTTTGCTGGCTCGAGACTTATCAACCAGACAGTCATTTGATGGAGAGATCTATAACANCCTTTTGCTGGCTCGAGACTTATCAACCTCATTTGATGGAGAGATCTGTAATGCTATCACAGCAAACGATGACTGCTCTTTGGAGGCGATCATGAAAGTTTCCCATAAACCTGCTGTCCTATCAACTATCCTGAAAGAACTAATTAATACGCCAAAGCCAGGCAGCAGTCAGCTATTCACTGCTAATTAAATTTTAATGAAAATAAAGCAACATGAAATTAATTATGTCAATAAGATGGAAGCTGTGGGGTGTTTGTTGTTTTTAATCATTATTACTAATCTTGCAGGAAAAAGAGGCAGCGAGATTATATATAATGAGGTAGTAATTTTGACAGTGCTGATGCTCCAGCAAAAGAACAGTTCCAGCAACTGGAAAATTGCCAATTAACCAGAGCAGTCAGAAGTAAGTCTGAGGATAGTTTTGACCTTGCAGAATTAATAATTGCTGTGCAAGTTTCCTCTGGCTGTCAGTATGTCAGATCAGGCATAAACAGCAGACCCAAAAACCATGGAGACGATGGGATCCCTTTCACCCATCCTACCACCAATGGGACAGAACGCCTGCATGTTGCAGAACATTTACCACTTCTCAACTGTGAGGATCTGGCAGAATTGCTATGAAGAGGAGGAGAAATAAAGCTGAAGACAGAGAGCAATACAAAATGTATATCCCGTGATAGTACTTGGATTGGTATTAAAAACACAACAACACACAAGCGACAATGAATTTTCAGACATTAAGCAATATATATATATGTGTGTGTATATGTATATATATACATATACGCACACACACACATATATAGTATATATACAATCTCTGTAGTCCTCTGGTAAGAAAAAAAGTGGAAGTCATGGTCATATGGCCAGTCTTGCCCCAAACCCCTGAAACAAGTAACATAAAACAAAGTACTAGTAACAAGGATGCTCCGTACCTGCATCTTCCTTTTTACAGTCTCAAAGGGGAAAGAAAGTGTCTGTGCCACAGCAGCCGCTACACAGCCATTTATGAAGTTTTGAAGAGGAGTGAAATGAATTATGGGCTCTTGCCAGACTCTGTCCAGACTGATGTAAACAAAGAATGAGCCAGCAGAAAATGGGATAGCACCTAGAAAGCAAACCAGACAGGAGGTTTACATGAGCACACAGCACTGTAAGAAAACAGGTGCTCATCACAGTCTGAACAGACAGCATGAACCAGTGTTATTTACATCTTGTATTACTCAAACAAGCCCAGCACACTTTTTGGCCATTGGTTTACCATCAAAATCCTGTATTTCGGCATCTACTTGAGGTTCTTATATTTGCATATTAAAATTTGCATCTTTGGTCAGAATTTAAAACTGCCTTGGTTTTATGACGGGTCAGCTTTCCTCCAGAAAAGGTCAGTTTTCCTCCAGTTTTCCAGCCCAGTCCTAGCAGTTGTACAAGCAAATAGAGCTGCATCTGCTGTTGAGCTGATGAGGGATATTTCTGTCCCCTCTTGCTCTCAGCAATTTTATAGTGGGATATATATTACTATGTTTTTCTTAATAAGCTATAGAGAATAAATAAATAATTAAAGTCATTTCAAGTAAAGACAGAAAACCTTTCACATCACTTATGCTACTGCTTACACTGCTTTCACTAAAGAGCCAGGCAGACATTCTTGTGCCTATGACTTAGAGGTCTTTTTTTTTTTAAAGGCTTTTTTTTAAACAACAACAACAAAAAAGTCTTTAAAAAAAAAAGAATTAAATGGAGGAAATCCAGCATCTGATTACAAGACATCATCTATAAAAGATAAGCAAGAGTATTTTGTTGAACTCTTAAGCATGCACAAATGTTAACCGCTCAGTCAGAATCTGAAAGAATACAGTTGCAGCAAAAGTAATGCTTTGTAAATCTAGATACCTCTCAGAGAATAAAATTACTATTCGCTTTTTAAATCAAATGCATGCATTATTTCAATAAACAATGTGCAATGATGCTCAAAAATGTGATTTTACCTAATATAGCTGGGGAAACACCACGATAAAGTGCAAAAAATCCTTCTTGATGCTTAATTTTGCGGAAAGCGTGAAGAATCCCTCTGTAAGACGGTTCCAGTCGGTTCTGCACAATGAGCCGCGTCTTAATTACATCAGTAGGGTGAGTCACTAGGGTTGCAACCATGCCAGCCAGACTTCCTGCTGTGATAGCTCTCCAATGGGAAACATGACCCAAATCATCCGTGAAGAGAATAACAAGGCTAAAATAAACATATAGAAGAGGTATTACTAATCACAGTACAGGGGAAAAAAAATTAAAAGGCAGATACTTCTTGATGTAACTGTGGAGAAGAGCAGAGCAAACTTCTGTAGTAAGACTTGAAATTTCAGCATATATTTTAGCTAAGAGCCTCATTATCCTGTGTAACACCATACAAGCACCAGAACCTCTGTGAAACAGAATGGGTGGATGTGCAAACACGAGCACAGCCAGAAGGACGCAGCTAAGAGCCTGGAGAGATGTGCACACAGGACACAAGATAAAACCCCGCAACAGTGAAGTGCACAAATGCAAAAGTTAGAGTTCTCAGCTAGGTCAGCGACTGGAATATAGGAGTTTGCAAATGCAATTTACTGCATTTAGTGTTACTGAGCTCAAATACTTCCAGCACCTGAAGCAGCTTTTTCAGAGGCAGCTGGCATGCCTCTACCTGCAGCACAGTTCATGGCACAGACTGAATTCGCACAGTCTGATTCCGTGGAGGTCTAGAGTACCACTTCAGCAGTTAAAACAAAAAAATCCACAAACTTCAATTATTTAGAAACTATTTGTTTAAATGATTTTCTTGTTTGCTCCCCTGTGAGAGATTTTTACTTTTAAGACATTTAGTCTATAGAATCCTCATTTACATCTCCACTTACAGGGTGAAAATCACTATCACTCAAAAATAACAGTAAGAAGAGCTCTGACGATCAGAGACATTGGCCCAGTCTTCTACAAAGCCTTCCTCTACTCAAAATAATCATACAAGAAATCCAGAGATAAGTTCACCACAGCCCTTTTAAAGGGTTGAACTGAACTGAACACCTCTCTGTTCATTATTCTGGTGACCCACAGGGAAACTTTCCTAGAGAAAATTATTACCTGTGCTCTGGAGGTTAAATCTTAATTTCAATTTACTGAGTAAAGCACAGAGTTTGAAAGGCTAACCTAATCCATTTGTGATTCACAGAAACTTCCAAATCAGCGAGATGCATCACTGAGGCAGCAAAACCCAAGCAAAGCATTAAGAGGAGAATCTCAGCAAGTAAAGAAACCTACTGCTCTCGTTCTGAAGAACTAGTTAAACTGCATACATAGCAGACACACAATTTGGCTATGCAGTGTTAAACTGACCAGAACAAAATAGTTTGCAGAGAACTACGTGTCATTTCTTGCTCAGCTGCTGTTGCTTCCTCACATCCAAGTGTGTCTTTTCTACTGTGTAAAAGATCCCTGTATCCACTTGTCCTGTGCCCTGGACAGGATGAAAGCATAAACCCCAAGCAAGCAGAAGCACAAATGCATCATTTTTTTTGTATAAAGCGTCTTACTTAGCCGTTAGGGCCAAGAGAGCTTGATTTCTCTGTGCATGTGGGGGTGTCTCTGAACTCTACCCACGTAACATTTAAAACCGACAAGGAGAGACAGAGCCTGCACACAGTAACCCAGGAGCAGGAGGGCAAAGTCAGCTGAACTGCACCCCTTTCACTGCCAGCTTGGCTCCCACCGCGCTCTCCTTCTGGGCTCTGATAACTTTCTCATCATCCCACATCCTTCTGCAGTCGGCATTGCCATCTACATTACAGTGTAACACTTTCTTTTTGTTTGCTGCCTAGAGGAAAAAAACACAAATAAATAACACATTAGAGAATATGTGTAAGTAGCTTTTACTTAATTTTCCCAGCACTCCTACTTGCTACTCAGAAGAACTCACACAGCAAGCCAGAGGCAGAAGCCAAAGCCTTGAACACAGCATTGCAACTTCAAACAATCGAGTTATTTTGCTCAAAATTTATCGCTCAGAATCAGCTGGTACAGACCAGCGTGACACCGTAGGGAGCTCCAAGTGAGGACACTTAGTTCTGCCTCCACACGGCTGTTTTCGCCACCCTCTCTTGACCACTGTGTCACAAGCAGAACGCAGCGAAGCCTCCCGATTCCTGACAGCCCGGTTTGCCCAAGCGGCACTGGCAGCACTGGGGAAACAGCTCCTGCTCAGGCACACGGAGGAGGAGCCGTTCAAGTGGGACGTCAGGCCTGGTGAGCGCTGCTGCTGGCCGGATTGGCTGCTCCCCTTCCCAGAGCAGCCCGTGGACTGGAATAACCCATCTCCCGGCTGGGCAGAAATGTCAGGAGCACCACGCGCGCCGCGGATCCTACCGGGAACAGCAAAACATGACGCTGGCAGGGCATGCTGCTGCACGCAAGCAGGCAGGCGAGCTGCCAAAGCCTGGAAAACACCCGCTGCAGAAAGCGAATTCTAGGCAAACGGCGCCGTGGCACCGCTCCACACTGACCAGACAGCCCTGCTGCAGTCACCTCCGTGCCTGCATCAATCCAGGGGCTTCTGTGTGAGCCAGAAAGGAGATTTTAAGTGTATCAACTTCAGCACATATCAACACATCAACTTCAACGTGACCCAAACAACGTAAGAGCAGCTGCACAGGAAGAAAGATCCGAATCACGGTTTTGTTCAGCTATTCTTTGCCTGAATAAAGACACATTTGATACTCCTGCTTGAGAAACTATCAGCAAACAAAACAAACAGCAAGGAAGGGATGTCACAGTCACAGACAGTGCTTGTAGCCTCCCATCTGGAGGAAACTCTGCTCGAGTGGAAGATTTAAGGCACTGTGAACTGGCGTGACATGGGGCTGCTAGAAGGGCAGCAGCAAGCGACTGAGGTGCCCATAGCCGAAATAAACGAGAGAGGAAAGTTACCAGCCCCTGGGGAGCGGGGGATGCAGAGAGCTCCAAATCGAGCAGCCGCTGAGACCAGTAACATACATATATACACACACACACATATATAACATATATAGAGCAGGGCTTCTCACTTCCCCTCGGCTCTCCTTCCTGGAGGACCGGCCGGGCTCGCTTACCGGCGGGAGGCGGCGAGCTGCAGCGCGCTGTAGGGCCAGAGGCGCAGGCAGGCGGTGAGGTTCCCCTTCCAGAGGGCGCGCAGCCCCTCGGTGCGGCAGAGGCGGCGCACGGCGCCGCGCAGCCCCCGCGCGCAGTGCCACGTGCCCACCTGCGCCAGCACCGTGAGCAGCTCCAGCGGCGCCGTGAGGCTGAGGCTCAGCGCGCCCGCCAGCCCCGC
>VWPW01003389.1:134988-150791 GCA_013389825.1 Crypturellus undulatus | reverse complement strand
GGCCCGGCCGCGGTCCGGCCTCCTCCGCCCGGCGGCGGCAGCGGAGGGGAGGCGCCCCGGGGCCGGGCCGGTTACGCCGGTACCGCCGCGCTGTGGCCGCCCCGCGCTGCAGGAGGGGAGGGGTGTGTAGGGGTGTGTGTGTATAGGTGCACCCGCCACATGTATGTGTATATTTACACATACGTATTTACACATATGTGTGGTGTAAGTGTGTATATGCACACTGACACGTATGTGTATATATATAGTATGCATATACACTATATATGTGTGTGTGTACATGTCTATATGTATATCTAAATGTATATACATATGTATAAGTGTGTGTATACATACGTACACACACATATATACATATATATGTTCTTCTATCACAGCTGCTTCATTCCTGGGCCTGCCTTGGGGATCTGGGGTGGTTAAGGGCCGCTGGAGGTAGCAGAACCACAAGAAAACCCGAGCGGCACCTCTGGGCTCTTGCAAACAGCGTTTTGCTCGGATAAGCTGTGGTGCTTTATGTTAAATATTGTCAAGTTGTTGATCTTAGAGCCTCGTTTTAAAGCATGAACTTTGGTGACCGGGTGTTTGAGGGTAATGAGATATGGAAAGGGTTGTAGAGATACCTAGAAAAATCGGTTTCTTATTCAAATAAATCACTGATTTATCTTTGTGCTTTCCTCTGGAGCTCTGAAAGGGGCTGCTGTAATGTGTTAGCAGCAGCTTGGGGGCGGGAATGGCCCAGAGAGGAGCTAATTCTCCATGGAGGGCTGCAGTACAGGCATCACCAAGGAGCGATGGGCTGCCGTACGGGCATCTCCTTATCAGCTTGACTATTCTAAAATACTACCATGACTTAGGACCTGAAGCATAAAAATTGATTTGGTTTCATAGGGTTTCCTCAACAGAGCTGGGAATTGATCCCAGGTCTGTGGTGTCCCAGGTCTGTACCTTGGATGTAGGAGCATTTCTTTGTTTGCCTACCTGCTGTGTTTTCAATGCTTAGGGTTTTAATGTTACACATGGTTTCTTCTTTTACATTCAAGTAACACCTTGTTTTGAAGTAAATAACAGGGTTGTGGGAATATCTAATCACAGAAGAAAGGCTGGCAGGTAACAGAGGACAGCTGAGCCATCAGCTATCATAGTCAGCAAACAGTAGTCCAAGGACAAATGTGCTTCTACTCTTAAAAACGTGGAGGAGGGTTATAAAGAAGGGGGCAGAATGTCAGGTTCATCATGGTTTATCAGTTGGCACAGCTAAAACATCAAATTAATCTAGCAGTGTGTTAGTGTATCGGGGCTGGGTCCAAATGGCCACGCTGCTGAGCAGTCAGCAAATAACTGTTGCTTTGTACACAGGCACGTGATGTGAAATACATTTCTGATACTTGAAAGGCTCCTGGCTGTGAAGAAGAGTGAGGAAGAGCAGTGGGAAAGGTGCTGACCTGGCAAAACGCTCTCCTTCACTTATAGACAGGTCTGTGGAGAGAGCTTTGAGCTCACTTTTTAGGTAGTTTTTTGCAGTAATGGAATGCAGTTATAGCTGTGACGGTGCAAGGATGTAAGCAAAGAAAAGATTGTGAGGACAGGGTAAACCTGTTGGTTTAACAGAAGGTGTGGTTGCAGAGAACAGTGTTTTGGGCACACCAGTCCTTCAGGTCTCACTCTTCACAAATTTCAATGTGTGTCCTAGTTGCTTTAACCTTTTGGACCTCAAAACTTGGTGTGATAATAACAGATCACTTTAGTAGCTCTTTATCCCAAAGAACAATGGATAGAAATGATTCTTAAGAGTTTGATTTTCTTCTGTATTTGCAATACTTTGAGTGTCTTAACAAAAAAGTATTTGGTTTGTTTATATGGGACAGTAAGTGAACTTTAGTTTTGGCAGAAGAACTGCATAAGTTCACTATCTAGGAACTCTCTGCCGCAAATACTGAACTTTGAGTCCCCAGCAGAGCCAGAAACAGGTTGCAGCCAAAGGTTTGGTGCCAGCTTGTGATGCCATGGCAGAGGGTGACATTTAGGAGTGGGGTGTTTGAGCTTGATCGACAGCTCTTGGTGGGATCTTCAGAAGACATTTTCTCGTGTGCCCGGGCACCAGGAGATGCCCATGGGTGTAACAGTACATGTTAGTCACCTGGGGTCCCCTTCATTCTTAGGTTGTCTCTCTGTATAAATATATGCCAAACTAGACTGGTAAATTTGATTCTGTTTCTTTTGTGACAGGTGGCTTTTGAAAGAACCAGACATTTAAGTGAGGGAACATAGAAGGAAGGAGTCTGGAAAGGCTAAAGCTGCAAGAACAAGAGCTCGAACAAAAAAGGGGAAAGGAAAGAGAGGTGGTTGAAAGGTGAGAATGTATTTTTAGCATTTCATTTTCTTGAGGTTTATTACACTATTTTATTGCCAGCAAAATTCAGGAGCTGCTGTAAAATCCACATTGCTACTGTAAAAATCTAGGCTTTGAGGAAACGTGAGTCAGAGAACCTGAAGTGTTACTGCATACAGTTCCTAATCCATGTCTTACTGTAGGAAGAAAAGGAGCAGCGTGATAGTAGGGCACAAGATGAAGGGTTGTGAGAGAAAAGCTGGGATGGAGACATCCCAAGATCCCTTCCAGCCTGGCTTGTTTTATGGGCCTAGAGTGAAATCTGAGAGCTGTTTTCTCAAACTGCTACAAGCTTCATTGCTTAAGATTCTGGAAGTGGTATTCCAGAATTCTGTGTGTGTGGGATCAACAGCGCAGATTCTACTGTAACATGAAAAATTAATGTCATTATGCCCATATGCCTTAGGCTTCAACTGGAATATGAAGGATAGTGGAGATAATCCTGTAATGTCTCTTAAATGGCACCCTCATGCTAATCTATATGGGCTCAATCTTTAGTTGTCCATGGAGAAAAGTTAATAATTGAATCTGCCTTCCTGAGATTACTTGTAATGAAAACCTCAGAATATGAAGCATTTGAGGAAAGTAAAGAACTTTCTAAATGTGTGCATCAGTTGTATGTGTCAGTTGTGTGCCACATTTGCTTGCTTTTTTTTTTTTTTTTTCCTTTCTTTAACCTGTTATTCTAGAAACCAAAATTTCTTGTTAGTGACATTTAGATTCTTGGTGACTGGTTGCTTACTATTAGCACTACAAAGTCCTGCATCTGATCCCACGAGGTTCAAAATATAAAATAAGTGTCATCTAAATTGTCCCGTATTGATAATTACCTAGAAAAAGACGTGGTGATGAAAAAAAGGTTCAAGAGAGAAAAGAGAAAGCTAAGCTCCAGAGGAGAGAAGAGAGACAGATAGAACGAGATGAAAAACAACCCCAAGAGCAGCAGAAGGTACCAGCTGAAGAACAGCAGTGGCCAGAGAATATGCCTGAATGGGAAGAAAGGAAATCCCTGCTAGCTCAGAGAAGAGTGGAGTCTGTCAGACTGCTTACAGTGCTGTTAAACCGAGTGAAAGTAAGAATATTTTAAAAAATATTTTTAAGATTGAAGGATATTTTTTAAAGCTTGAATAATTCACTAGATTTTGGTGGCTTGATGCTAATAAAAAGAATGCCTTGGGGCTGACTAAGAAGACTTGAGGTTTAAGTCTTGAGGCAACTTGACCTGAGAGGAAAGTTCTGGGATATTGCCCAGAAAATTCTGTCGTTGATACATGCTGGAGGGCTTGGCACTGCTGAGGAGGAATAAGGATGGAAGTGTCAACTCTTAGTCTTGATTCTTCATTGTAAAGGGGGAATTGGAGGGAAGGGAGGCAGAAGAACAGTATCTCTGCTGATCTGTTATCAGGTCTGCAAGTAAAAGAATTAAATTGATAGGAATTATGCCATTTTCTTTTCTAGTAGTCTCTGTTGTGGCCAAAGGGAAGCTGTCTGTTTTATGTCAGTTTCATTCAGCTAATGATTTGAGAAAGTTAGCAAAAGAGTGATAAAAATGTGAGTGTTTTGCACACAGATTCATGACTGGAGGCTTCTTTAAGTCCTTTGGGCTCAAAAAATGTTTATAAATAAAAGCTCAGGGATGCTAACAAGATGCAATTCTTTAAGAGTTGAATTTTGAGGCTATCTCTGCCATTCTGCATGAATTTTAGGACTCCATGACATCTGATGTGGGACTTACTCTGAAAGTGATGTGCTTATTTCCTTGGTTTCATCACTTGGAAAGCTTTTAGATTGTTTGCGTTGGAGTCATTAAAATAGTGTATAGTAAAACAGTTTAATTACTATCAAATATTTGAGCTATAATAGTGCAGTAATTTTACTGTTGCATGGAACACATTGTAATGCAATAATCAATTCAAGACTAAATACTTCCTTATGCAATGTAGTGAGACAGATGAATTGGTTGAAAGGATGACTACCTTAGTTAAGAATGCAGCCTTTTGACATGACATCTTTAGTTCTGACATAGGAATAGCAAGATTGTATGATCAGGCTCTGAATTAAGCCAAATTTATCCCTCAATTATACTAGTATAGTTTTTATGACTGTGGAGCTGCATATTTATGAGTTTGCAGTTTTAGGTCTTTTTAGTTCTTTTCTCAATAAATGTACATAATCATTTTCCTGATTTTTATTTAAAGGATTTTGCACAGTTGGCAAGTCAAAAAGTGGATCCTTCGTTGGGCCTAAGGAAGGACGATTCTTTTCCTGAAACAACATTAAAAGACATACATCAGGAAGAGATAAACTCCCACTGCCATACGCACAAAGAGTTGAAACATAAGGAAGAGTTTACGTGTCAGTTATCCCCAAAAGGTAGCACCTTATATAGTGAGGAAGGGAATGTGACTAACTTGTGTGCATCCACCTGTCATATAGTCAGGACAGTTTTAAATGATCCCAGTAGAGCCCTGAGTTGTGACAGCTTGACGGGCAGAGATGTGTGCAACTCCTTTGGCTGTGGATCTTTACTGATTACAGTTACGCAAGACTGCAAGGTCATCGAGCCTCTCGATAGAAGGGACTACCCTACACTGAATGTAGTTCACACCCAGACACCTTCAGTGTCTGATGAAGACGGCTGCAAAAAGCAAAAGGTCTATGAGACTGATGAATTTATCCATTATTTGTTAAACTACTATCAGACACCGAGCTATGCACGCGTTTGCTTAGAGCCAAAAAGCACTGTGAGCAAGTCCTGGTGGAAGAGAGTGGTGTCTGATGATGATAGTGGTTTTCAGGTCAGCTTGAGTAACAAACACAATCAGCACTTCAGAGAAGTGAGTCTTGTGCAAAACCTCAGCAAGAGAAATTGTAGTAGAGATGATAATTATAGACTGGTGATCAAGGTTGGGGGATTTGAAACCACAGACACAGTGTTGAAAAGCAAGACCTGTGCGAGTAGGCTTGCAAAAAAGCTGCAAGCACAGAGGAATGACTCACTGGCTGTTGATAACTTACCACGTGCTGGACTGAATCGCTTTTTGGATGGCACCACTGCTAGTCATGATAAGGAATTCAAACTAGAAGACAGTAGAGATGAAGCCACTGTACCATACAAAATGGGTAGATCTGCTTTCAAATTAAAGGACTTGTTGGAAGAGATCAGTGACTCAGAGTACTTTGGTGAGACACATAGTGGTTCAATGAAGAGGACAGAGAGAAAGTGTGAAGAAATTCACAGCAATTGTAAAAAAGGGTTCTTGCTCCCAGGAGAGGGAGAGAGAAAATTACTGGTTTACGTTAAAAATGTAGCCCTGGAAGGTCAAGAAAAGGAATGCAGCAAATGTAGATTCTGTTCTGATTCTGCCTGTGAGGGATTGGCAAGGCAGTGTGAACACAAGTTTAAAAAATCATGCAAGCGATCTAGTAGTAAATTAAGACATGAAGGACAGAAAAGCGAGACACAATCCAGGGAAGAGGAGAGGAATGCTTGCAAAAAGAAGAAAAAGAGAAAAAAGCTTTCTCCTAATCTTTTATCTGATGAATATGACTTTTCAGAGACAGACAGTTGCATACAGCTGGAGTCACTCAGAAAGATACAAAAAAAATGTAACAAAATGTTCCACAACAAAATGAAATTCAAAACGTTTCACCCAGTGACAGCAGCTCCAGAAGATGTTACCCCTAGTGATGACTCACCTCTGCAGGGGACCCTCCAGAGGGCAGGTGAGAAGGAGGGATATCAGAGCTGAGGCTAGTGACTTTGGTAGGGCTAGGTTTCTGGCAGGTGAGGTTGGTTGCCACAGTTCTTCTTTCAGTGATGTGCGATAAGGTTTGTAAAAAGTTTCAAAACATGTAAATGTGGTGCAAAAATAAAGGTGTGACTGCTCCATGGAACCTTTAATTGTTGCTTTAGCAAGAAACAAGGAGCAGCTACTGTTGAAAAGTTGTATTTTTCCAGTCACTCAGATAGCAAAACCGCTTTCCTATGCATTGACAGATAGAGATGGTTATTCTGTTAATAACTTGAATGCTCATGACTCAGAATGTTTTAAAGTGGCAAAATACATGCCCGAGTTATGATGCTTGAAATAATATGCTGAGTTAACCTATTGGTTGGGAGCTAGGCAACTTTGGAAAAGATTAGTAGATGACAATTCAATATGTGGCACTTGTGGGAGGGAAGTAGCACATTCTGAAATGAGTGAGTTTTTATATATGCGATCAGCTGATCTCCATATAGGATCCCTATGTTTCTGGATGTTGTTCCTCACAGTCCTGTCTCCATTTACTACACTTTTAATTCAGTGGCAACTACCTGCCTTTTAAATTATTTTTATTTCTCTTTTTTGATTTCCTTCCTCCTGGCAATTTTTGGAAATAACTTTTACATATAATTTTACATATAGGAGATGAGAGGAAGTTAATACTGAGAAGAGAGATGGATGCTGATGTCAGAGGATGCCCTCTCTTTCCTCTTGAAATAATTCAGACCAACCCCTGCTCAGATACTTTCTGTGGAGTAGAACCTGGAAGAGGATGCTGAGCAGCTGCTGTGTAATAGCTCTTAAGCCTACTCACAGAAGTGGGAGAAAGTAAGTCCTTTAGTCATTAAAAGTTACCTGAAATATTGGATTTCTTGTTTGTGTTTAGATAATTCCTTCTGTATGGAGGAGTAGAATAATCTGACAGGTGTAGTGAGCCAAAAAATGAGAATTTTTATCTGACTACTGGACAACAAAGGACCAAAATGTTTCCCAGAGACAGACAAAACTTTTGTGGACCAGTTGATAAGATATTTTGGAGTTGTACCCAGATTAAATCTAGGGCACAATGTAAATACAAAAGTTAGAGTTTTTGGTAGTACTGAGTCATTGGAAAAAAAAAAACATAGATAGAGCTAGCATACAAAGTGCCTCCTCAAGCAAATTGTTAAAATAGTGGGACTGTAACTTGTGGGGGACATTTATATTCACTCATTGGGGAATAATGGTTTTCCAAATATGAAAAAAAATCTTTAAAATTCGCACTAGAAATATGTTTATTTTCTAATTGCAATTCTAGAAATATTTCCTAAAATTTATTTGGAAGGGTTTTATTTGGGAGGGTTGATTTTTAACTAAACACGTGCTGGATTAGTTGGACAGGGAAAAGGGAATGCTTGTCAGCACGTTGACAGCCCACCCATATATACAGCCTGAAAGTTTGTTTGCAAGGCTTAAAAAATGTGCCCCTTCAAAGGCATATGCAGCGAGACAGCTATTTAGTATGAGTTAGCCAACAAATAATTTCCAGAGGAGAAGTCAAATGTAGTTAAATTTCTGCTGCATGGAGGTAAAAATGTGAAAATGCAGTCTAGGAGCTTGAGTTATATCCATATTTATTCAGCTGGCTATATTTAGAGGACAATGACAATTGCTTTTGGACAAAGTCCCTTGAGAAAATGCAGCCTGACCAGTTCTAAGTTGAATACATTGTTTATTTCAGCTTTCATTTTTAGTATGCTTTATTTATTACATGTCAATATACTAAATTAATGTGATGATATTGCCTTCATTATACAGTATCTTACCCATGTTTGTAACTTCTGCTCTAATAAATAGTAATAAAGAAGTTTGTAATTGTTTGTGGTAGATTGGTTTTCCCCTACTGTGCTCAATATTGGTGATTTCTAGAGGCTTCTCTTGTCAGGCTTTCTGTCCTCTCTGATCACATGTCCAGGTGCTGAGTGCCTTTACAGGATCATGAATGACAAGTGGTTGCTACTTAGACAAAGTACTGTTAATCTATTCCTTTTATCTAAAAAGATCTTATTTTCTTGACAAAATATTTTTTGAGTATTTTGGAGAACATCTATGCCCGTCCTTAGTCTGCTTTTTAGTATTTTATATTGTTGCAATGGAGATCAACTATTACATTTGTTGACCATGTAAAATGTTTCAGTTGCACTGATATGACATACCAAGGGTGTTGTTTTTTTCTCTCTGCAATATTTACGGATTAAAAAAAAAAAGACAAAACTTTCCGCTCTGATCTCTAGACAGTTCTGTGTGCAGAAATACGTAATTCCCACAAGACCATGTTTCACCTGCAGGTGAGGAAATAGATTTTTTTTTATCTGAAGGAACAGGAACTGAAGATTTCTTTCAGTGTAAATTTCCTTTTTTTTTTTTTTTTCTTAACATATTGTCACAATATTCAGTAACAAATAAATACACTAATTCTGTAATTGCTCCTTGAATTTTAATTTTAATAATATTAATAATATCTTAATATTATTTTCTCACTTTTCCTACCTGTACTCTTAACTTCAGCTCCGTCCTTCCATTAGCTGAACTGTGTGGTATAATTTTGTTTATTATACTGAAGGCATGTCTTCAAAGATGCACCTAACAAGATTGCCTTAAAACTCCTTAAATATATAGCTTTTTAGATTAAGCTTCTTTAGTGTTTCAGAATAAACATCATTTATCAACCGTGAAATGTAAAGAATGAGGTTATATGTAATTTAAACATTTAATATGTGAAAAGATGCGTGATAGGCAGCAGATAACTTAGTAGCAGAAATGTATAATATTCTTTACATTTTTCCCCATCTTTCCTTATTTTCACTGTGCTTATGTTGTTGTACTCGGGTGATGATCCAAGAGTTTACTGTTTTGCTATGTACAAAACTAATGCAAATGCATAACAGAGGTAGTGGGAACATAAGTCCTCTCAGGAGAGTTGCCTGGACTAAGTTTTTTTAGCTAAAATATTTTGTTGGTCTGTTGTCCAGAATGCCAGAGTCAAAATGCCAAGTTAAAATCCCCAAAGTTGTTTATCAAGCGGAAATGCACAATGCCCATTATTATATTGGTCTGCCTGGTTGAAATACAAGAATCCTGCAATTATAACATAAAGCTCTTCCTTCTTAATCCTGTGATTCCAAACAATGCATAGAAATACCTCACCTTTAGTAAAGAAAAAAAAAAACCACTTGCAGAACTCTTATCATAATCTTCTATTATTGAACTTTTTTTTACATAACTAGTTTTTACATCTTTTATTTCTGAACTATATTTTTCACATTTACAACAGATACAAGAGCTACTAAAAATGATTAACAACAGGTAGTGTCCAGATTAAAGACTTAGTTCTGAGTCTTATAAAGCAGTTCAAAATGAGCCACAACTGTTTGGAAATGAGATTGTTTTCCTTTGTGCTAGAGCTTCTTGTAACATGCCCAGTCACTGGTGTTTGCTGGAAGTCTCCACCCCATTTTCATCACATTGTACTTGGTTAATGTGCAATCTATTAAACTACCTGGCATAGTTCTTATGCTCGTCTTTGCAACTGATCGCTGGTAAAGAAAGGGATCACTTGCAACGGACAAAGAGCAAAACCACCTAGGAGAGGTCTGTTTTCTCCAACGCTTAAAAAAAGTGTGCCTGTCACTTCATGAAATGGGTCACACCTTCCTGTTTCACAATAAATTTTATTTGCTCAAAAAAATAGTCATCCAAAGCATAATGGTGTTCCTCAGGAGGAATATATGCTTAATGTTAAGCTTTGTCTTGTGTTACTTTACAGATTTTTCTGTGTAAGCTGCCATTTAACTTGTTTTAGTCTTCGTGATGGATAACAATTTTCTTTTGGTAACCTACAGTTTAATACATAGACTAGTGTTCAGTTCCTCGGGCTGTTATGGACAAATTTAAGAGCCAAACTGTTGGGTCCACTCAAGGGTAGAGAACAGCTAGTTCCTCTATGTCCCAGTCTTCCAAAGCTCCGTGCTTTTCTCTGCAGTCTTAACAGTTACTTATGCCTAACTCTGTCCTTGCAACAGGGAATATATTTTGTAGAAACTGAGCGAGTTTTTTCATTTAGTGTTCAGTTTAAAGGTAGCGTATTACAGAACCATATTTGCGATATGCAAAGCATAGATTTTGTTCAAGCTGAATACCTGCATGTAGGACAATTTGGAAAAAGAATGAAGTCTGGAAACACTATGGGAGGACTAGCATCACATTTAGTTGCAATAAGTAGTAACAAACACCACAAGTATGCAAGACTAATTTTATTTTCTGTTTTAAACAAATAAAAGCACACTTCTGATTTGAGGTAAAACAATTAGAAGTAGTTTGCAAAGAGTATAAACGTGTCTAAAAATAAAATAGCAACACAAAGGCTGTGACTAGTTTTACATTGGTCTCTAGACTTTCATTAGGTAGCTCACACAGTAACACTTTATGCAAACTCTGTGGCCCAAAAAACTGCAGTCTTGATTTGAAGGCCCCGTGTGACCAAAAGACAAAATGCCATGAAACAAACTGTTATGACAGGAAAACTCATCAGTTCTCACCACAGATGGTCTCAGGCACTTTAACGTATGGTGTTAACTTGTTTGTGAGAGCTGCTGTTATAGAATACAATCTACTTTTGAACAATTTTGTGTAGTTCACAGATTCTTCCGCACTTAGGACTCGGTTCACCACTTTGGTCTTGTTGCCAAATTGAAGTGACTCAGCAGAATTGCTGATTGAGAGAAACCAGATAAGGGGAACTACAGCAAACAGGTGCCACAACAAATCACCTGGACAAGAAACACTTATGAGAAATCAGCAAATCTTTAGTTTTTGCCTTAAATTTCTGTTCAAGTTTTGCAGAAGTATTTTGTATGGTGAAGGACCACCTTCGCATTTTTTCTTGGTCAAAACCATCTACCCCTTTGGTATCTGGCTGGGTTACACAGTCAGATCAAACCTAGTTATTAAGTATGGACGTGAGCTGATAGAGCAAGTAAGAAGTAATTCAAAGATCAGCCCCTCCAGCTCTAACGTTGCTGGTTGTGCATGAGATTTTGCTGTTTCTTTTTAACAGCAATATTCCAAAATAACAAAAGGCTTGACTCAGAAATGGCTTATGCCACGTCACTTTATTTTGCACACCTTACATTGATCATAAACATTCTTTTGCTAGTGAAAGCTGCATGTATGAGAGCACTAGTTAATCATGCCATACCAGCAAGTCTTTTTATAGAACGTACACTAGGCCTAAGAATCAATAGCAGATGATTTTCACTGTTTAATTTCATTTTGTTGAAATTCACAAAATAATTTTCCTAAGAGTAAACGTGAATGAAAAGTCATTCTGCTGAGTCACATTTCATGGTGTCCCTTTTCTGGGGAGGTGCCCAGTTAGTTACACTCAGTGTCTAAACCTTTGTAACGCTTTAGACGTGCTTTAAAAGTAAACAATGCTAATCCAACTGCATGACTGAATACGTCAAGTATTCAACAGTCGTTACTAATTTTGCAAGTCTCTGAGTGATTTAAGCTCTCAAAAATTACTAACTTTTTATAAAGCAGTTAGTGCTTCATCTGTAAGCCTCTCAACTCCTTAAAAAGCCAAATTATCTAACATTTTACTGAATTATACTGCACCACAAATGAATATGATGCCTCATGGACAAAAAAAATATAGTCCATTTTCTAAGGAAATTAGAATTAAAAAACAATGCCCAGATCCTGTGAAAGCTAATACTAAACCAAATTTAGTGAAATTTTGATTACATATGTGAAGTCGCTCTTGTGCTTGTGGCCTCAGTGTTAGGTTGTTAATGAAACGTTTTGCATTTCAACCTACTCTGCACTAAATAGTGGCAGAAGGAAAACAGCGATCGTCCTTTATTGCAAAAATTGTAGTTTACTTCTGCACAAACAATTTTTGTGCATACTTCAGATTATGCAGGGTTAAAGGAAGACAGACATTTAATCTTGACCAGTTTACCACTGAATTTGAAAGGGAAACCTATGAAAAGAAATGTAATTAGCTGTAACCCTGGACCTTTCGTAAGCATTCTTGTGGTTAGAACTTGTAAAACAGAAGTGGAATGTTACAAATGATCCTTTAAGATACAAAAATGGATTGTTCCTCTCTACATTCTCTACTCTTTCTTTCCATCTTGAGTATTTTTTTCTTCTTCATCAGAGTATACAGTAGGTTCCTCGCCATCCTTCAGCAGTTTACCAACATGGTGATACTTAACTGAAAATTGAAGAAAAAGAAAATCCCAAGTCATTTTTCTCCTGTGAACACGTTACCTGTTGTACCTTGCACATATACTTCCTGGATTAACAAAATGCTTGCACTGTAATAACACACCTCTGAGCTTCTTCTTGCAAATGGGAGAAGGAAAACAAACAAGCAAACTACCTGAATTACTATTGCTGTGGTAACTAGTGTAAAAAAATGTACAGTGAATGCAATATACTTCTCAGTTTATTGCCTAAGTTGGAAGGTGAATGAATGTAAAGACACATCTAAAGAAACAAAATAATGGATTTCATTATTTCTCTTGTCAATGTCAAGGCTAGTCTTTTGAATATGTCATTTTTAGAATACTTACGTTGTATTGCACATTCCTCCACATACAACTGTGTGTACATTCACACAGTACTTTCAAGGGTTCTGTCTCTTCTCTCACACAGATAAAGATGGAGCTGCTATCCGATTATGCAACTAGTAAGCCTTCTGCCTTATTTTATACATCTCTTTTTGAACATGTAAAAAAAGTCAAGCTTATTCATACGTAAGAACTGAGAGCTGTACTAAGGTGCCCATCTGATGACTTCAGCAAAATAAAAACATGCATCTGTCTACAGGGATTTCCTAACAGCACTGTTACTATATCTAGGAAGAATTTAAAGCAACTAATTGTCAAATTTGCTGTAAACACAGTTAAGTGGAGTGCATTCACTGTTGTGGGAGTTGCGCAAGGACTAACTCCTGCAAGGGTAGAATTGAACACTCGTTTAGGTCAGACACTTGGTAGCACAGTTCTGGTCTCCGGGACATACTTGTTAGCAACATAAAACAACCATTTAATGTGGCATGATTAACAGCCTTGAACAAGGCAGGAGGAGAGCCAAGATAGCAGGGGCATGCCAGGTCAGGACTGAGGACTCTAATGCCATTATGTGGGGGAAAGCACCAGATTTAAAAAACAGTCCCAGATTTCCACTATACAAAGCTATTTTGATATTGTTGATACTTCACCAAGATGAATAACTGATATTTTTATTTTCCGTTTCATCTGAGTAGAAATAATCCCTTCGATTGATTTAGGCCTTCAGTGGCCTATAAGGCCACGTGAGATATGGAGAAGTAGTTTCCATAGAACTGTGGTTTTAAATACCTCTTTTTTAGCAAAAAGTTTGAAATATGTATATACGCATACATGTTGAGACCTCACAAAACAGCTGGAATTGCCTCTTTTTTTAGGCTTTTATACTAAGCATAGAAAAACAAGGTAATTATGAACTCGATCAAAAGAAAGGTTTCCATACTGGGAACAGTGTCTTGCTTCCCTTATTATACACAATTTAGCTACTTCATTTTAAATAGATTTAAAATTGCTTACAAGTGAACTGTGATTCCCAGTCCTTCAGGGTCTCTTGCTGCGTAGCATTGAGATCGGAGAGGTCATCGTAGTCATCCCTCAGAGCCTCCTTATCCAGGCAGAAAGTGGCAAGGCCTCGGGATGCATCTCTTCCAGCAAAAATCCCATACGGGCCCTCTTTAAAATAAAAACATGGGCATCATTATTACAGAAGTGACAGCTGTGTATCATCTTGCAGGATGAGAGTCCCCAAAACTGATGACATGTTCCTACCCTGACCTGAGTGTCAAGAAGTGCATCAAACTTCTGAAGTATTTTTAGTGTGTTTTTCTACTTGGTAAAAGAAAAAAAAGAAAAGCAGAGGAAGACAGCAAGAAATAAAATCGTGGAAAGAGATACTGTGTGCTGGAACATCAGGACAAGGAACTACACAACGATGCGTGGAACATAAAGACAGGTTAAGAATAAGTATACAGATCAGGAACCACATCTGCAGAAAAGGGAACAAAGGATTTGTAAATCTGAGGTGAGACCTCTCTGAGGTCTGAGAGTTGCTCCTGACTTAACTGACCTGTTAAAGCAGCATTTAAAGCATAACTTGGTGTTGAAAATGTGGAAGAGATGAAGAGCCAACTTGGAAGCAGCAGCTTGAAAATGCAGCTTGAAAGGATGAACTCGGATGACCAAAGCACGCAACTCATAATAGATCAGAGATAACTTATCAAGGCAGACTCTTGCTAAACTTCATTAATCAGTAACTTGCTTGCATGACAAGCTGAAAATGGAGACATCAGATGTTGCAAGTTGGACATTAAAAGTTCCTCTTAAAGGATCTGTCAAGAGCATGGCACCTTCCACACTTCCCGGGCTATGCTATTTCACAGAACACCAGGAAGACCCTACTTCTCCATCAAGAAGCACAACCAGCCAAACACGTGACAACCCCTTCAGCATTTATCAAGTTGGATACATCATGCAGGTTTACTGTAGTCAAGGAAGGCAACATATGAAAGCATGTCATATTTAAAAAAATCGGGAATTTTCAGCTGCCAGGGATGCAAAATCACGCACCTGGCTCGGCTGCACGCATCGCCGTGCCCACGGCAGCACGCAGAGCTGCGATCCAGCGCTATCCTGCGCCTCCATCACCTCTAGACCTGAGGCAACGGTCTTGCTGTGCTCCCAAACAAGCCGTGCCTTGCCCCATGTCCAGCGTAGCAGCGTGCCACAGCAAGGACAGCTCAGTGGCCACCATGCCAGTCCCACCACCACTTAGGAAACCTCATGAAGCTCCAGCAGCGCCACGGGCTCCACGGGGCTCCCGCGTGGGCTCGCGCAGCCCTCAACGCCGCCGGGAGCGTGTGGGCCTGGGCGAACGTGGCCGTTCCGCACGGTGCAGCGGGGACGGGAGCCTAACCCCGTGGCGCGTGTCGCTCCCGGCCTCGCATGGGGCACGAAGCACCCGACCCGCTGGCCACATGGACGCAGCAGCGTGCAACACTATATATAGTAATACCTGGCAGTATACAGCACTATACATGGAAATACATATAACGATACACCGATCTACAACGCCACACGCTGACACGGCAGCGGGGAGCGCGGCGCTGCCGGAGCCCCCCGCGCCCGGCCAGCCCGGTGCTGCCGCCGAGGCGCCCCCGCCGCCCCGCTCACCGGGCCCGTAGAACTTCCGGGCGCGGGTGACGTCGAAGACCTTCCCGTTAACGGCCATGAGGATGCGCGGGTCGCGCACGCCGTCGTAGGGCCGCAGCTCCGCCAGCGTGAAGTCGCGGCGCCGCATCTTGGGCGGCGGCGGCGGGTCCGCATCGCCCGCGGGCGCCGCGGGCCGCTCGCCGCGCACGATCTGGTAGAGCAGGAAGAGGCAGAGCGCCAGCAGGCTCAGGTTGAGCGGCGAGCCCACGATCTCCAGCAGCAGCCCGCCGCCGCCCTCCGCCGTCGCCACCTCCTCGCCGGCCGCCGCCTCCTCGTGGGCCATGGGCTCGGCTGCGCTGCGGAGCGGAGCGGCGCGGC
>VWPW01003389.1:45351-129518 GCA_013389825.1 Crypturellus undulatus | reverse complement strand
GCTAGCGCGGCCGCGGCGCGGGGCCAGGGTGCGGGGCGGCTCCGCGTGCTTCCCGGCGCGGTCCGCGGAGCGCGGGCGATGCGCACGTGTGCGAGCAAGCGGCCGGGCCGTTAATCTGTTGGGAAACGAGGGCGGCCGCTCCGCAGGCGCGGAAACACCGTCTGCCCCATTCCTTCGCTCTGGAATTCTGGCCATACAGTGCTCACATCGCGTGCACCAATACGTTATTCGTGATTTGGGCCAGTTCCTGGAGGTTGCTGCGGCCGAAAAGTCTTGCTAACATTATGAAATTGCTCACGTCTCTAAAGAGTGTCTATAGGTGACTTGGTGGGAGCTCAAGTCTGTGGCATTTCTGCGTCTGGAGTGTCCATGCGCTGATGGAGTAACCCAGACCCATCGCAGCCGTGGGGCGTGCAGCGTATGGCCATTCCAGATCTGTCCGTCCCAACGCAGAATTGGGTCCAAATCTTCAACATTCACAGTGGGCTCGCTGCCTATGTACCCTGCTGTAAGAAGGTACAAAGGGCTGCTTCTTACCCTGGGCTTTAGAAGTGGCTCAAATTTAGTGACCACAGATTCTTGTGGTTAAAACTACACATTCAGCACACTTCTTCCACTATGCAAAACTGGGTACTTGGATGGAGCTTAAATTCGGATACAACAGCTTGGTTGTGCTTAAGTACAACAACTTGGTTGTGCTTAAACTCGGATTTTAAAAGTAGAAAGTAGTTGTCAGTTGAAAGACTTTTCTTCTTGTTTGCTTGTGTTTTCTTAAAAAAACGATAGAGGTTTGCTTAAAGTAAAATGTCTCAATTTCTGTGACCAAAGACATGGAGACGTGCCCAGTGCTGATTTGCTGACTCAAAACTATTTGTCCTTTGGAATCCATAGCAGGATTTTGTCCATCTTCAGATGTTTGGGAAGTAACTATCTGTTCCTTTTAGTCTTTTCTGGGAGCCAGTAAGCACATTACCAGCCTAGTTAAGTTTTACAGCATAAGAAGTTTTAGTGGCATTGGCTTCCATTTCAATTTTTTGTCTCAAATGGAAATATGTCTTAATTTACCAGTCAGAGAATTTGCTGCAGACAAAAGTGTATTTTCCTTTACCAGAAGACGTGTGGCAGTGAATGAAGAAATGGGAACTTGTGTTGGGACCAAAGGTCTGTTTAACACAAGTCTATTTATTTCTCATTTATTTGTTTATAATCCCTTTATTTAGAACCATTTATTTAGAATGTCTCACAAGACAGCACAAGCTGAAAATGCAAATATTGGGATCGTGTGGGACTAGCTAAGATGTTTAGTTTTGAACAGCTGTGAAAATGAGCGTTCAATGCACAATATTGTATGGTCATTCCATGTGTATGTGGGAGGAAGTCTAATATATTTAATACCCACAAACACTCTTTAATCACCGTTACCTAATCTCTTCTTTAATGCTGCTAAAACTTTGATCAGAATGCTTACTGTATCTGATACTGCTGAATTTTCATAAAGGTGCACACATGTATGTGGACTCTGTAAGATAAAAGAAAGCGCAGAGTGGTCTAGCAATCTAGAGAGGTTGATTTATTTTATTATTCCTGAGGATTTTCATTAATCCTTGTGTTTATGCTACAGACAGTGTACAGACAGTGCTACAGACCAACCCCATGGTTGGTCTCAAATATCTGTAGTTATATAACGTAAACATCAAGCTGTGTAATGAGTCAAACAGGGGACACAAAGCAGTGTGAGGGCAGCCTTTGCTGTACATCAGACCGTGAACCTCAGTGATGATGGGGAGAGCTGAACTCGGCTCCCATTGATTTTAGTGAGCTTTGGATACGGCCCAGGCCCGAGAATCAGTGGCTTGACTTTATTGGAATGCCACCAGCATCATGTTGAGTCAAGTGTATGTAGATATGTCTACTTTTAAAATCTAAAATAGCTCTCAAAAGCAATGCCAGTGCCACAAGCATAGATGCCATTTGAATTTCATCAGAGCGCTTGTTACTTGCCATTAGTTTTAGTGGAAATGCACTCCTGTCCCCCATCATTTCCTCAGATAGGTTTATTGAAAAATGCCACTTTTTGTTTAAGGTCAGTCTATTGTTTAGGTTAAGCATATATATATATATATTTTTTTTTTTTTCTATCTGGAGATCTTTATCTCTGTATCTGTGGTTGACAACTTACATGTGCAATGGAGGAAGAGTTGCAGGTTAGGGCTTGAAACCAGCTCTTTGGCGAGCAGTAGATGCTGAGATTTGCAGCTCACGGTTGCAACAAGGATCATTTTAACTAATATTTCTCCCTCACTATTGTCAGCTCATGCAGGTTCCCCCATAAATCTTAGGTCTCGGAGCCAAGCAGCTGTGCAAGACTCTGAACACTCCTCCAACAAACCAACCAACCAAAACCAGACAAAACTGCCAAAATATGCCCTCAACCACAAAGCTTGGAGCAGGAATCTTCAAGTGTTCACCAAAACCCAAAGAGAGCCCCAGATATTAATATTTCCAATATAGCCACTTGTTTAAGCCATCTTACACTTTAACTGACTCGTAAGTGTTGAGGTTAGAGTGGCTACACTACTCTAAACTGTTAAAACTGGAGGAAGGAAGGAGGATATTTTTTCACATCTTCTTCTTAAATTGCTCCTTAGAAGCCTGTGGGATAATGGAGGTTGGTGCACATACTTTAATTTTGCTTACAATTTTGCCAGCATCCCCAGGGCTAACGTCAGCAAGATGGTATGTCGAGGAGCTTCTCCTGCATTCCCAGCTATTCTTTGAAAATACCAGATCTCCGTCTGCTCTTCAGTCCTTTCTTCTTCCTGCCAAACATGCATCTCTTAAATTTAATTGATATTTACAAAGAAAAGGAGACTGTCATTATTTGTAGAAGTCTGTTAAATATTACTGCAAAAAATTGCCAGAAAAGGCAACAGTATTTTATAGCAGAGTGTGACCTTTCCTTTCTCCCAGGTTACACTTTACAAGAACACTTTTTGTATTTCACTGAGTTAGCTGGAAGGATGCGGGTCAGCACACAGGGGTTAATGCTGCTGTAGTTGGGCTGATACTTTGCTGATTTTTGCCTTTTTGAGTGCTTGCTTTCTAGCTTAGGAGAGCTGCTGTTGCAACCCGTACCCTGCCATCCCAAGTTTATCCTGTATCTGTTTTTTTTTGAATGGGTCATTTCTCTGTGTTATTAGGGGGAAGTAAAAGGATGAGGTAAAGCAGGGGAAGTCGGTCAGGTGCCTTGCATAACACTTGGGGGATGATCCAGGAGCTTCTCTCTAAGTCTTAACCATACAGCCCTAGTATAACTATCCAAGGACTTGCCACCACCCAGGAGCGTGTGTGAAAGGTCCTTGCTTGGTTTTGTTGCCTTTTTTAAGCTATATATTATGTTTCAGTTTACTAGGAGATGATTTAACACCTCCCAGGGAGCTCATAGATTTATATAAATGTCTCTTTAAGAAAGGACATGGGAGTGTGATGTTACAGAGAACGGAGCATGGAAACCCCCAAGCATTTTAGAAAAGTCAAGTCAGCCAGAGATCCCATTTCAGCAATGCCTTGTGTGTCATCCTAATGAAAGTTCTTTCCAAAATCATTCAGACTTTCTTTGCAGATGTATTAAGACCTTACCTATACCTAAAAGCGTAAAGCTTTTAGAGAGAGAGAGCAAATTTCAAAACCACAATGCAACATATTTGCTTGCTCTTAGGACTTTAGGAATAAAAATGATACCATGAGCAGAAGAACATTAGACTATTTATACACACATTGTTCACTGTCAGCATGTGCTTCTTTAATCATTTATTTATTAATGCACATTTTATTTTGGGAGGATCTATATTTTATGTATTATTACCTTTTTGTTAGTGATGACTGAGGAATGGATTTAATGAGTGTTAAACTCCTAAAGCTGTGAGTTCTGCAGTAATTAAAAGGATGTCTTACTTTACAAGAAAAATACATTAAATTGTTAAGATTCTTAAATCAGCTTAAAGCAAGAAATCTGAATCAAGGAAAAAGTATAGTTTTTCTCAGAAGTTCTTGCTTTAGTTGATTTGTCAAGCTTCTAAATCATGTAAATGGCTTTATAGTATCTTTTTAATCAGAAATACTGTAAAACCATGTTAGAGGGAAAGAGAAATAAAGAAAGAAAAATAGCTATTATTGTCATGAGTCTAAAGAAGCTGTATTATAAGCTATACCACCACAATTTCTCTGGATGCAAA
Organism: Crypturellus undulatus; assembly: GCA_013389825.1. NCBI lineage: Eukaryota > Metazoa > Chordata > Aves > Tinamiformes > Tinamidae > Crypturellus > Crypturellus undulatus. The sequence goes on along the minus strand of VWPW01003389.1, from coordinate 125,283 downwards.
TGGCTGGAAAAAAAGAATACACTAAATTAAATGCTTTTATTCTGGTGATTACATTTTTTCATTCTCTACCCCAAACTATGACCTTTATCATTACTATTCGTTCTGCAAGAGACAGAAACATGGCCATGGGGGTGCCCAACTGGACTTGGTTCCACTCCACGCCATGCAGCATCAGTGAAGTCACTGTGCACTTCTCCAAAGGGAAGACAGTTTGGATTTTGAAGGGTTTTTTATTTTGGTGGGAGGGCTACATATGTACATCTCTCTTCAGAGGTATTTGCTATTTTTATAACCAATTCCGGTCAGAATAAAAATTGCATGGGATCATCAGAAATGTTGTTTTTATGGATGGCTGGTGGTTATTCCACAGCATTAATGGTACTTTGTCTGCATGTCTTTTTGCTGCAGTTCCATTATATTAAGCAATTACCTAACGATTTACGATGAAAGGACTTAGCACAGTCAAAGAAAAATACTCAGAAGCATCATTAATGTTTGCAATCGTAGTGAAATATTTAATATAATCTACAGTGAGCCAATATTGCAATATAGGTATTTTGTAATCTAGAAAGCAATGCAACTGCACCTTGTAATTTAGCTCCACAACATTGTGTTGCTTTTCAATACTATGTGTTCTGTAGCTCACACTATATGCAAGCACATAATAAACAGTTCTTAGTATTTTTTGATGAAAGGGAGCTCTCTGTAAGGACAGAACAAGGATATGTGGTCTTTGGATTCACACTATCTTGTCTGTAGGTGATACAGAGTGCCCCGAGGACATGATGCTCGGATGGGGAGTGTCAGTTATATTTTAGTCTGTGTGGGCTGAGGTTTTTTGCTTTTTAGGAAAGCTGGAAGTATCTCCTGATGCCCGTGGTCAAGCAGGGATGCCAAGGCAATAGACTTGAGTTTGCCAGTGACTGCAGCTTTTGCAGATCTATCTGATTCAGGCAGACCTGTCAGCTCAGCTTTTAGGTTAGGTGTATGTCCAGATCTGGGCTTTGGCCCTTTGGAGTGGAAAGGACCAAGCAGAAATCCAATTAAAGCATATGATTAAGTGACTTGGTGACTCAGAGCTGTAGTTTTAGGTAAAATTCTTCTGCAATTAGCATATTTCCTGCCTCTGGATATTTATTAGATATTTTCCTTTCCCATTGTGATGGGAAGAATGCCAGCATATGTAAGAGACAATTGGGATCAAGGTCTGGATATTTAAAGATTCCCAGAACTTGCATATGAGTAATGCGTCAGGCTGCCGGGCAGGAGCTCTACTGTGGTGTGGGGCTGTTCTGGGGAAATCGACCCAGCGTGAGGTGTATTTTAGTATGTGATGATTTTAAAACTCTGGACAGAAGGGGCTAAATTGTGAGCTAGAGTCATTGATTTCTTATTTAACTCAACATTTTGGTGCCAGTGGTTTTGAAAAAGTTCCCACAGCCGAAGGCTGGTTAGTAAACTTAAAGTTATCTTAGATATTTATAGAGAGCCTATTCTTATAGTTTCTTTCTGGCTGCCCTTACTGAGCGAGGGAGGATGGGGAAAGACACATGGTCTAAATGCAGTTCCAGGCAGCAGCAACTCTGCCTGCAGTTTTAGTTTATGGTTTCTGGAATAGTTGCTGAATTGCTCTGCCTCGGTTCTCCCAGCTGTATCTGTAGAATGGAGTAATACTATATTCTGCACAGGGTCTGATGCTTGTAATTAATCTTGCAGATATTGAGTATTAGTGGGTAATATTACTGCTCAAGTATTACTACTTTTGCTGCTTGTGAAAGGAACCAGGTTCAATGCTTTTGCGTCTTTATATGGAGGGCAGCTAACAAAGAAAGCAAGATATTGGCCTTGCCTGCAAATTGGAGTTCAGTGTCAGCAGTACGCAGGCTTCACTTTTATTTTTCCGATCATTTCCCATTGGAGCAATAAAGCCTGCAGGCAGGACATCCCGGGAGCATGTTGCCCTTCTCTGGAGGTTAACGGTCACTGTATCTTTAGCCCTGCAAACGCAGGCGCTGGAGTCAGGCAGCCTTTTCCTCAGAACTGCACTTCTGGGAGTTCCTTGTTTTTGTTACTCCAGCTGACAGCCATCGCGATGGTATCTGAGATGGCCTTTGCTTTTGAATTCTCATTTCAATGGCAGTTGTGATTCGGGATGTTGATGGTTTTAGGAATATTATTCCAGATGTGTAAGTCCCTGATTCTCCTCTTGCTTGTACCTGTACAAATAAATCAGGAGTAATTTTGTCGAAGAGGAGGGTCTACTTAGTGGAAAACTAATATACATGGGAAGTCATTAAACTTGATTACTATTCACAGCACAGACATTAGTGGCGATGCAGGTCTGATCTCTCTGCAAGGGACCTTGGCGCGAGTGTTGCAAGGACATGGACTGAATCTATCCCTAGGGGTGGATTTGGGAAGAATGAGGTGTAGGAAAACAATTCATTATTCAGGTTGTCTCAGGATATTTGTTTAGACTCCGTAACTGTTACCTCTGATGTTCTACATCTAGACTAGGCAGTGATCCATGTGTCTGTAGCTACATACTGGCTTCTCACATTTCTTTCCAGATGGTCTTGCATATTGGTGTCTGCCTGGACACCGAGAAGGAAAAAGTTGTGTTGTTGGAACTTAATATTTTTAAGCATGGTATTTTCTTAAGTCAGAATGTGAAGAAATAGAGCTCCTTTGTTCAGCTTCTGTGCTCTCCGCCCTCAGACAAAAGAACCATGGTTTCCCAGTATATAAAATATTGACCGTGCTAGTATTTTGACAGGAAATACCAAGCTCTTCCACTCTGTCAAAAGTATTCCACTTTTCATTCAGATTCATTAAAAATTTGCATTTTAGATTTATGATCTTGTTTGAAAAAGCAGATGTGTGGGAGGCAGCACATCCTGGCTATATTGTCTGCGCATACAGAGTTGCTGGTGTTTTCTCTGTAAATAAATTATATATCTATATGCACATCAATCCTTGGAAATTTGTAAATTGTAGAACAAACACTTCTTTTTCTATTAGTTATTTTGCAATTTGTATTTTCTGACTCCGGGGTCTGAGGTTACATCTGTGATCCTGTTGCAAATCCAGGGGAAATTACCTTTTGAATGCCACATGGCCTGACCTTCATCCCTGCATAATCCATGAAGAGTTCATGTTTGGCTGTGAGGACGGAGAGGAGGCGCAGACCGGAGAGGACGGATTTAGAATAACAGTATTTTTTTCTGTAGCATTTTAGAACTCAGTAATGCCCTGGATCTGCAAGGCTGGGGTTTATCTTCACTCCTTCCTCAGAGGTGGGGTAGTGTGTTTGTGGTAAATTGCAAGAAGTGATTCATATTCAGAATTACCACTGGGATCAAAGAGATTTTATTTATTGCTAATTTCTTTAAAATAGTCTTTTTATTGAAGGAGCTTGCAGATGCTCCTCTAACAGTGAATAACAAAACAACAAAAATCCTAACTATAAACCCCAGACATTGGCACAGAAAGTGTAGAAATAGACATAATTAGATTTACATACAGCAATTAGACCCCCTGAAACAAGTGTCACGGTGAATTCCTTGGGCTCATATACACAAATAAGAAACTGTTGCAATGCAAGCTATGTAATGCAATGCAATGTAGCTATGCTCTCTACTTCCAGAAATAGGATTTGACCCTCTTTTTCCTCCTCATATTAATCACAGATGGATGTATAAACTCTGAAAGGCAGAAATCCTCTTATCTCGACTTCTTTGTTTTCCACAGAACATTGTGCTTGATTCCAGCACCGTCTGCTGAGAGCTCTGATACTGCAGCTTTGAACAGTGATGCATGGTTAGTTCTTTCTTTAGCAATGAAGGCTTTTCTCTAAAAATTCCCAAGCCAGGTCCACTTGCCAGCCGGGGAATCTCACTTCAACAAAGCTGAAACTGTTTCTGCTTCAGGAACGTGTTTCCTTATAGTCACATTTATGTTAGCACACAGTTAAGCAGTCTGCGCTCCGGATGCAGAGAACCACGGTATGACTTATGGAGAGAGGAACTCGCAGGGTTGCAGTTGGATTTTTGTGCAGGATTTATTACAGCTTGTAATGGAAAGAGCGCTCTACATGCACTTCAGCTGGAATGTCACATTTTTATAAATACTTAGGCAAGATCAAGTGCAGCATAAAATCTGGTCTGAAAGTTCTCAATTAACATTGACTTCTTTGCCTGCTGGCAAAGACACAGAGGCTGGAAGCTGGACTTGGATTCAGCTGCTGGCTTTACCACAGATACCGCAGCTGATCTTCAGGCAGTGAGTGGCAAGGTTACTTTTTCAGAGATGCACAAATAGAAAGCGTCAGTTGTGCAGAGCAGCCCTGCTCTGGAAGGAGCAGAGGGGCTGTGCAGCTTCCCCTGCACTAAGGGGTGCCGGGGGCATGTGGTGCAGCCACAGCTGGGAGAGATGGAGAGGAGGAGAGTTAGTCACTTCAGCCTGTTCGTCCCCATCCTTTCCTTCACGACCTGATGCTTTCCTGTGAGCCCAGAGGAGAAGCATCGGCAGCCCGTCCCGTCGGGAGCAGAGCTGCCAGGGTGCAGTGCACACCTGGGTGTTCCTCCACATCCAATTGGGGTGATGTGGGGTGGTGGGTGCTCTGGCATCACGAATGTTTTCTAGAAGACCTGAACAGGTCCTTGTGCAGTGGAGGCAAGGTGGAAGTGTTACTAGGGGTCCAAATGCAACTCACATGTAAGAAATGCACAGTCTCTTCACTGTGTGAAGTCCATGTTCCCGCAGGTAGGCGTATGTGAGAGCTCGCCCTGTGGCCACGGTGGTGCTTCCTAGGATGGATTCACTCCAGTTCAATACTGTGTTTCTCACAACAGCAAAACTTAGTAGCCAAATGCCATCAAACCAGGACTTTGTTAGCGTTTAAGAGAGAGAATTAACTTGGATTTTTAGAGAGGCTAATGGCTAAAATTGAGAGACTAATGTTTTCCCTTTGAATAGCAAGTCAGTTCAGAGATGGCAAAATACACCAGAAGGTGCATCTAGAAGTTTGCTGTAGGTTTCCCTCTTGTGCCTGCATATTTGCTTGGTGACAAATTCATGTGGTGCTTTTGTCCCTTTTTGAAAATAAATAGAAAACTTAATTAAACAGCCGCATAGGATTTCCCAGTGATGCAACATCTTCTGCCCCTTCCCACTGCTTTGCACAGTGCCTGTGCCCTGACTCCCCTCCCAGCCAGCTCCAAAGGGACCTTTCAAGAGGTCCGAAGGGTTTCCTAGCTGAGAGCAAAGGAGGCAAAGATTTGGTTAGTCCTTAGAGATCTAGTTGCAACAGGCAACTGAAAAAACCCAAACCAGTAGATCTGTTGGACATGAAACATATTTTGAAGTGCTGGTGATGTGTGTAGCTCCTAACACCTCTGCTGCCAGGCTGCTGGCACGTGCCCTGTGTCCATGTGTATGTGTAGGAAGTGGCTGTGGAAATGTGCCAGGGTTTCAAGTGCGTTTTGAGTTTGTACCATTGGATTGCTAGTTGTTGGTTGCTTTGAAAAGATTTTTTTTTTTTTTTTTGCAGTGATGCAGGAGCCTGTAAAGCAAATAACTTTTTTTTTTTCCCTCAGACTTTAGGATGTATATTTTAGTGCTGGCATTTCTCAGATACTGGGCTGCTGAGCCTTGCTCAGACTTGCCTCCCTCTCTGCCTTTGGAGGAATTAAGAAACTCATAGGGAAGTTCAACAGTGCTGGAGGCTGCACTGCTTCCCTCCGTGAGAGCCGCTTCCCTGAGGAAGGGCGGCTGCGGAGGGATCCCCAGAGCGCTGGTGTGGGGCTGGGCTGCCCAGGGAGAGCAACCAAAGGGGAAATCCATAATTTGCTGTGAGGAATGGGCCTAAACTGAGCTCTTTCAATCAAGCCAAGCCATGGGCTTTAGAAGAAGTCCAGATCTGATTCACCATCCTGGTGTCTCAACTTGCCCCCTTCCCTATCTGTAAGGAACCATCTCTGCTTTGCCCAAGTCTGCGTTCTGCGGTTATTTGGTGAAAGCAGCTTTAATTAATGAGCTGGCAGCAGAGCAGCCCACTTGTTTCAGCACCTGACAAGCAGAGGAGCTCTGCTGCTCTTTGGCTACACACCTTTGGGGACATCACCACTTTCCTGCACTGGTTCCCCTTGGAATTAGAGCTGTGATGTTCACCAGCATGCAAGATCTCAGGCCTGTACTCTGAAGCTCGGTGTGGGGCCACGTGGAGCTGTGCTAGTGATGAGAAATCAGAGCAGTAAATAATAAATGCTACCATGAAGCGGCTTCGAGACTGATAACAAAGAGAATCAGAAAGGATTAAATCCTGAGGTGAGGTAATTATTTTTAATGACTGTTTACTAGTCTGCGCGTCTTGGAAAGTAAGGATCTTGCTACAAGGTGCAACGTGTGTTGCTAAATTGCATACTTCTGGGAACAGGACTTCGTTTGGCCTAAATGAAAACTAACAGAGGAGGATTTATGTGTTCAAGTACATAATTTCAAGACCAAAAATAAATATACGAAAAAGAAAATTAGCGAAGGAGATTTATTCAGAAGATGAAGCTCACATCTTCAGTGGATAGAGAGGCAGAATGTGTTTCATATTCATATCTTATCTTTTGAAGCTGCTGGACCCATTCTATAGCAGTTAAAATGCTGAAATTTCTCCAAAGCCATGAGTATTACACCCTACCACTGGATTTAGGGTTTGGGCCTTCCCACTGGATTTTGCACCATGTGATCTCTCTTGCTTTTAAATCCACATATGATTTTCTGATGAGGTTTCCTTTATTTTTTTACTATAAATGTTTCTATTGGCAGTGTTTTCTGTACTACATGCCAGTCAGATTTCCAATGCAATCCTGCATCCAAGGTCTTGTACCTCAAGCCAGTCAGAACACTTCCCTAATAATCTCCGGGAATTCCTTCTTGGTGCTTGTTACCCTGTAACTGTAGTCTTGATTTTGACCTTTTTCTATTGTGAGCTTTCTCTGCCGGGCAGACGCTGAAGCTCTTGAGCTCATCTTTGCCTGTCTGTGTTAGGAGTTGAGCACGGTGTCATCTGGAAGGCGCAGTCATTCAAGGCAACAGTGAAGCACGTTTGTGTAAAACCATAACTACTGGTATTGCACTTCGTTCTTTCCAGAGGCAGAGGAAGCTCTCCTCTTGCAGTGGAGTTTGATTTGCAGTTCTTCTATGGAGAACATTGAAGCTGGTGGTGTGTGGAAGCTTTCTCTTTTCTGCTAAGTGGGAAGCTAGATTCAAATACAGTTTTGCACCTGTTTGTGATGGCCATGCATTGGCATTTGTGTACTCTTGTCTTTCTGTTGTGTAAGCGGCTTCAAAGAGAATAACGAAATTGAGTTGTCCTTTCATAGATTTCTAATTTCTCCCTCATTATGAAACCTCTTTAACACAGTGGGGCTATGGGTCTTGTAGGCCAGGCTGCAGGAGATCTCCTCCAGAGGTGCATTTCTCAAACGTCATGTTTCTCTGAGGAAAAAGCTGTTAAAATATTTTTCCTCGTACTCCAGAAGAATTTATCCGCCTTGGATCTAGTCTTGCTAGTCAGCACTTTCAAGAGGAACTCATTATATGCTCTTATAATACTCCTTAATGTATTGCCAGATCCAGGTAATTCAAATATCATGTACTAACTGAGAAATATGAATAAGTGTGGTTTCTCTCAGATCTTTTCAGAATCAGTGTCTTTCCTTTGCCAGTTTACCATATTAAAATATTCATACCTGTTTTTAATCAAAAGCCGAGGCTCTTCCCAAGGCGCACAGCCTTCACGGCCGGCTGTGGGTGCTGCGCAGTGTGTGCTGGCAGTGCTCGCGGTGCCTCACCTCTCTGCTCTGCCTCAGCAGGGCTCATCAGTTGCTCTTTCAAGGTGGATAAATACAAATTCATTTGCTTTTCAGTTTAATGCAATGTAATGCCAGAAATGTGTGCAGTTACGTTGTCCCCAAGGCTTGGGTTACCCAGTGGCTAGAGCAGCATTAAATGGTTGGTATTTTTCTCCCTCCACAGCCAGTGAGGGCCCCCTTAGATGTTTTTCCAAGGAATGAGGGATCGATACCACCATGTGCATCATCAGAGGGCATCACCAGGCAGTATTTTTATAATACAGATGTGCCGGCTGTTATAGGGAGCAAAGCTTCTTCCCTTGCAGTATTGCAGGGATGTGGCGTTTTGTTAATGGGCAGAGTGGCTTGTTAGAAGAGGTGGTGATTTACAGTGAGGTGGGGTAATGGCTGTTCTGGAAGGTCCTGTGCACCCCTTATGTGCTGGAGGACGACTGCAGTTTCTAATGGCGCTCTCAGAGATGCTCTAAGTATTCTCTGTAGCATTTTTCTGTTTAAAAATAACAGAATACTCCTCAGGGCTTCTTCACATCCTAATTACAACCAAGCCTCTCATTAGTCCCACAGGGAGAGGGAATCGAATGCCATATGGTATTTTACACTTAGGATGCTGTGCTTACCAAGAGCTGGAAGGAGGCAGGAAAAGGGGGAGTTAACAATTCATAACCATTTATGGAACAAGCACAGCCCTCCTTGGACCCAGTTCAGCAGAGTCTGAGGGCCTCAGATCAGGAACTTTATCTAGTAATTGCCTCGGCATGCTGCCCTTCTGGAGCGTGTGTGTGGGCACTTGGTGAGCCGGACACGGAGCTGCAGGATCCTTGGGCTGGCATCCGCGCGCAAGGATGAATTAACGGCACGCACGCCAGCCGGGACACACCATGGCTGGGTTCTACAGTTGCCTGAAAAGTCAGAAGTAAGTGCCGTGCCTCCCCCTTTACAGAGGGAGCTTGATCTGGGGGGGACTTTAAAATACTGTCTGTGTTCTGCTGCATCAGCAGCTCTGAGCAAAGTGCCTCTGCTCTGTGCCGAAGTACCACTCTGAGCACAAAAGTGCAAAAAATCAATTTTAACTGAAATACCAAACTACTGAAAATTGAGTATGTTTGTTACTTCACAGGTATAAGTCCAGTGGCAAGTATTGAATAATGAAAAAAAAAATTCTTGTCTAATTATAACAATTGGAGGGAAAAATCCTCTTCCTTACTGATTAGCTACATTGATTATATATTAACAACAACAACAAAACAAACCAAAAAAAAGAAATGCACATTGTCTTGTAAAAATGTTCCGCTACAAGCCTGGCATTAGAAGCTCCTTGTGAACTTGATGTACTTAGCTTTTGTGTAAGCAACCTGAAGTTTGTTTCTGTAATTGCTCCCTGTTGAGAGATTTGGTTTTATTTAAAATAAATATTTTGATTGCTTCCCTGTCCTGTTCTGTTGGAGCAGGCTGCAAAAGGGGAAGAGGATGGAGCAGTGGATATTTGTATTTGTGCTTTAAACAACTGTTAAGACATATATTGTTTTTCTTTTACATTCTCCCTGCTAAGGAATGGGATGAAATTCCCGTCTGCAAAAGCTGAGCAGTGGTTTTTGGTAATGTTTTGCATCAGCAGACTGTAGAGGGCTCTATGCTTGCATACGGTATGATTGCACACAGACTAAAGAGAAGGAAAAGGCTTGCAAAGTGGTATCTTGAGGCTTAAGTTATGATTTATGATATTTAAATGCATGGATGAAATCCTGGTAAGCAGATGGAAAAGCTCCAATTCAAAAATGAAGCTGTCAGTTCATTCTTTCTCCTTCCTCTCCTACAGGTTGTATCCATGTCATCAATTTGACTTATATTACTTTAATGGAAATATGGATTTTTAAAAGGCACTCAATTTCTATTGGATTTCAGTTTGCATTTCCATCCCTCTTCTCCTTTGAAATTCCTAAGAGTGTCTACGAGAGTGATTGACTATTTTTAAAGAGGGTAGATATGATCATAACTAAAAAAACCCACTAAAAATAAGATGAAGGCAGAGGAATCGGAACTTGTATTTTATTGTGTCAACAGGGAAAATCAATGTACATTATTTATACTAAGTTGTTTTTTCTCCCAAATCTTCCAACATCTAATGCAGTTAAAGCAAACTTGGAAAGGTGGGAGAAGCTATAAGGGGTGGTTAGATGAGACTTCTTTCAGATGGCCTACGATCACTTCTTTCCTGGTGGATCTTCAGCTGTTTAATTAATAAGGATCAATTTGTTTTCTCCAGCAAATTTTTCCTTCCTGTTAGGTCTCAGCTATACTGGGTGTCTATTCAGATTATATTCCTCAATGTGTTGTTTCAGCTGTATGATAAGCTCCCAAGTGAATTAAAGCAACTATTAATATTTGGCAGTCTTTACAGATTTTTATATTCTTGTTTGGCTAAGACATCACGTAAAAGTGATATTTGGTGGCTGAGATTTACTTTGTGAGATTTGTCGAGAGTTTGACATGAATAGTTTGACTTCCAGGACAGAAGGACATTGGAATAATTTCCCCAAATCCTGACGTGGATGTTCTCCCCCATAGCAGTTAATTTGCTTTATGAATGAAAGTTATTCTGGAATGAAGTGACTTTTATATTTAAAACTATTGACTTAGGTACCAGTAGCAATTTAGCCAAAGCAGCACAGAGCTCAGCTGGGTCTAGCTAAAGCAGCGGGGCTGTTTTACACACTGCTCTGCTGTCACATCTACCTGTGCTCCGCTGTGTTTTGCAAGAAGCAGCAGCTCTGCCTCTGTACATGGCCACATTGGCTCTCTGCACCTCATCTTTCTGCACACAGCCTGGCCCCTTCACTTTGTTCATGCTCTTCTATGAGATATCATATAGGAAGAAAAAAAAAAAAACCCAGAGTCTTATCCAGCTAATTCTTCACCACAACCCAAGCTTGGCTGCCACTCCACTAGAGCAAAAGTGGAAAGTTGCTTTCATGCTTCCCTTTAATGAGCACCTGCAACCTGAATAAGCTCATATTGTCGTTCTTCCAAAAAGTTTGTAGCTCGTCCTTGTTGCAAAATTTCATTTTGCTTGGCCCAGGTGTGTTGTCAGCAAAGACTATCAGTCCTGGCCAGAGAGGCTATACCTCCCTAAAGCTTGGGGAGGAATCAATACATAACCATCTTTCAGCGTTTGATACCAGCCAAACGTATAGTTGTGAGCTGAAAATGTGGTTGCTTGAATGCTAAATTTCACTGATGGGCAATGCAAACTGCCAATTTCCAAAGACAAATACAGTGTGTTAGAAGTTATATAAAATATTTGGCTGAAGGTTTGCATGCCACTCAGAAAGGGTTTCTATAACATATTATAAGAAAACGTATTTAACTGGTCTGTACTTAATGTGGTCTCTCAAGATTTCGTGGTGCCTTTCACAAGCAGCCCCAGAATTATGGATGTATTTCACTTTGAGCGTGTTCTGCTGTGCCAGTCTCTGCACTCTCAATGGAGCATTGTATTTCTTACTTACAGACCAAAATTGTCAAGAAATGCTGATATGCACTCTTAACCTGCAAGCAAGTTCAGCATTTGGGTAAAGCAGCTGATTAAGGGATGTATCGTTATCATTTTAATTTTATACTGCCTGAGATGAAAGAAATCGTAGATTTTAAACATTATGGCCAGGACACGTAGTAAAATTTCTTTACTGGGTTGGGTGCTGTTGCTTTATTTCTGTTCCTTGTGTTACTGCCTATTCATGTGAATATCAGAAAGAAATTTCAGAGTTTGCTGGGATTACTGCAAGGATGTTTAGCAGCCTGGCGCTGTGGTTGGCGTTTGTTGGCTGGACACAGAGGAATTCCCTGGGAGCAGAGAAATTCCCTGGAAGCAGACATGCCCATCTGCAGCAGTGCAGCCCTTTCCCCACCACCGAGGAACTGAGCAGTTGATGGATGAGCACGTCCAGCGCTGCCCGTCCTGCTGCTCTCGTGCTGCAGCAGGAGCTTCTCAGAATCATGTTCTCCCCGAATGTGATTCTCACTCTTACGCACCGTGTGGCTGTCAGCTTTTCATCTACCTTATTTTGCCCAACTGAGCCGTGAAAACCTCTTGTCATAACTTTGCCTTTTGAACATAACTTTGCTTTTTGCTCTCTCCTGAAGCAGAAACTCACACTGCTCAGTGTCTCACTTTGTGCCCTTCCAGCCATCTGGGGAGATTAATTTGTCATTTCCTCCATGTACAGAAGTTCCTTGAAAGTTTAAAACTGTGATGTGAAGACCTAGAATTGGCTTTAAAAGCGGAAATCTGGCTATAGATACTTATGACAAAAATGTACTAGGTCCAAGCTGTGCTTCCAGTAGATAACCACGCCGAGCTGGCATAGGGCGCCTGGAGCTGCTTATCCACCACACTCGGGGTACTCTGAGGTGAATCTGCTTGTGGGGACACAGACAAAAAAAACATGTGCTAATTCTGAATTCTGTTGATTTTTTTCTTCTCCTAAGGCTTGCTGCTGTTAAACAGTTGAGCCCAAGTTGCACAGGTGCTTACCAAAAGCTCCACTAAACCATGTATGTTTATAGGTCTGAGCTAAGTGTGTTGCACTGTGAAAGCTGGTAAAACTATTATGGATCAAGGAGTCAGCCAGTGCTCTGGATACAGCAAATGCTAACTGCAGCTCTCTTTGTATCTTTTTGTTTTATTAATAATAAATATTTGTATTGAGAGAGCAGGTGGCCCTTCATGGCTTCATTGTGGGAGTCGCTGCTTAAACAAAGTCAGTCACTTAATGTCTTGTCTGAGTTTCCCTGCAGATGCTGAGCTGTCACAGTTCATCTCTGTGTTAAGAGTCAGGACTGTGCTAACAACTCAGCATTTCCAGAGAGGAGAAAAAAAGAGGCCTGGGCCACACGCACCATCTTTTGTTTCTTAACTGTACGTTCAGAGCAGTGCCTGCTGCCGTAGATGTGCCGGTGCCTCGGTGCGCCGTGGGACACGTGCTGGGTGGTCATGCTGCAGCCCTCGGCATCCGCGTCGCTGCTGGAGTTGGGCCGGAGCAGGCAGACGAGGCCGCCTGATGTTGCTTTTCAGCCATCGCTGCCAGAGCCGGGGCGGCATTCCAGCCTCTGATTTTTGTGGTGCTTGTTTCTTTTGGCCTCGGAGCTCCAGGAGTCTGGTGCTAATTAGCGAACTAAATGTTTGACTTTTATTCGTGATGAATTCACTTATGCTTATTCATTCTGAGAAGTATGTAACTGTGCGCGCTTGCCAGGCCTTCTAAGCATCCCTCATCTAACAACATAGCTGAGATCCACACGGCAGTTCAGACGCAAATGGGATGGATTTTGAACATGTTAGCTCAGCATGTGATGTAGACCTTGTGTTAATCATCAGCCTCGCTGTATAGGTGGGACAGTACCAATCTGAAGAAGATGCTGAGGGTTTGTTTGCTGATTCACTCTAGCTATCAAACCACTTTTGATCCTCTCAGTGTCATGAAGAGAATATTCCAGAAGTTGAAATATCATTTTCCTTCAAAAAATGCAGACTGTCCTACCGCTTCCTTCCTTCCTTGCAGCCCTTGCCCTGCTAAGACCTGACAGATGTCTGATTCCCCAGTGCACTGCTGTCAGCATCCTCCTTGCAGTCCTCAGTGTCTTTGCTGTCCCCCTCCTGGCACCTGCCACTGTTACAGACCCTCTCCGCTCCCCGCTGCTGTTGCCCCCTTCAAAACACAGTTTGATACAGTTTGATGCAAACCTCCACTGGTGCAACCAGCAATAGCTCAGATGCTCTTACTTCAGCTGTGTTTATGCAAGAATCCAACCTCTGCTTCCTTCTTCACCAGTTTAAATTTTTGTTTGTTTCTTTCTTTTTCGTTTGTTTGTTTGTTTGTTTTTTCCAGGGCATTATAATTGCCATTTTAATTTCACCCTCTGCTTCTTGGGGTTAGGCATTTGGGTTCCTTTCTCTCTCTTGACTGCCTGAAAGTGTGAAAAATTAAACATAATGAACATGAAGGTGTAAGTGTGGGCCATGTGTTCCCTTTACAGCTTCTTTGGAGATGTAGAGGTATTTGTAGCTGGAATCTCAGAAAAAGTAGATTCTCTTTTAAGCTGTTGCTCACAGAGAGAGAAAGTCAGCAAACTCTTCTGGTAGAGGAATAGTTCAGGAGTGTTTGAACGCATGACCGATCTCCCTTGGCTCTAAAGGGCCTTCGTGTCTTCAAGGTAAACGTGCTTCAGGAGCTCGCTAGCCTGATGCTCCAGAGAGAGCAGCTGGGAAAGCAGAACGGCAGCGCAGAAAGTTTCCCTAAGAGCAAAGAAGGGAGATCCTCAAACTCTAAAAAAGCTGGAGGAGAAAAGCTCCTTCTAAAAGCCTAGGAGCTGCCCCAGGCCTTCCTGTGACTCTGGCTAAGATCAGCAGCCAAAGTGGGGTCTGAATTCCAGAGATACCCACGGGCGGTGGAAGCTCGTGGGGTTGCGCCAGCCAGACCCAGTGTGTTTCCACATAGGAGGGAGCTGGCCCTACTTTTATTTCTGTGTGTGCACAGGCAGTAGATGTTGCCCCAACAGAATTTGGGGACTTGAAGGGAGATTTCCCAACCTCAAAGGCAGCTTCGAGACCACAAAGTCTGTGTTTAATTTGAACGCTTAGAGCCAAAAGATGCCTGACGCTTTTTATGACAGTTTGATCCTCAGAATGAACATTTATAATACCTGGAAATTTATGTTAGCCTCTCTACTATGCAGTTTGAATTCTTGAGCACTAAATGTCTATATTAAATCCTCTGGAATCAGATGTGCCCTGAGCAGTTTGGTCTATCTGAAGCTGTTTATTTTTTCCCATCCTTAACCCACAAATTGAAGGATAAGTGACCATCTTGGAAAGAAATAAAAGAAAGCTTTGACATACCCTAAGGTCACATGTTTCAGTTCTGGCATTCGTGTTGCTATTGTTTCAGCCCCATTTTCCCTGCAGTGTTCAGACAGCTCAGTTTGCTAAAAAGCTCTCCAGATTCTTCCTTTTAGGCTTAGGATGCAATTATTTTTTTAAAGTTTTTTGGTTTTGTATGAGTATGATCTTGGAAACCAGTTTAATATTCAAAAATGGGCATGACAGGGCAAGGCCACTCTTGCAAAATTTTATGATTTTTGTTATTTATTAGTTGTACAGTGGCAACACGTGGTAGCAGTGCCAGCTGGTAGGACTCTCCTGTGGTAGCCTCCGTTGTGCTGCAGTGCTTAGCTCCTCTGTAGGGCTCTTCTGGTTTTCCAGATATTGCAGTGTGATCGCTGCGATTCCACAGGTGAAGAAACTCCAAGCTGAGTGACAAATAACTTACCTACTCATGGCAGTCCAATAATTTGCCCTGTTATCCAGCATCGGAACCAGGGAAAGTAGCCAGTTCTGCTGAGTACCAGTCCAGTGGCTTCACTTGGATATAGTTAAAGGATGAGCTTTGTCTCAAAGACTTTACAGTCTAAACTCATGATTTTCAGCTTTGCAGTTTGCAGATACTGTCATTTTCCATAAAGCTTTCTTAAACATGCAGGTTTTCAAGCTCAGGTAGAGCATGCTGAGACCATCTTGCGGCAAACTCCTTTTCTTACCCACCTTTCACTGACTGGTGAAGCAGCCCCTGGACAACCAGAGTCTTTTCCCACCGTAGATTTAACATCAGTCATCCAGCTCGATCCTGGTGGAGCAACATGAACGATATGAGCCAGGGGTTTGGAGAGGGGGTAAGAGGGGCACATAGAGTCCAGAAAGCAGTGGGTCTAGGATGGGGATGCACCACCTGGCTTTGGCGTGGAGGATGGAGCGTGTGAGCCAAATTACTGGTGAGGCAGAGACGGTCAGTTTTATTTTTATTCCTGTACTTGACTCTCTGGCATCTTGACTGCACTAGCGTGGGACATGTCAGTTGTTTAGTGATAGCGGCTTGACATTTCCTGTTGCTTTGCTCTCACAACTGTTCCCAAAGGCGGTAGTGTAACTCCATAACTGACTAGGGCTTTGGTTATATTCTTACTGATTTTAATGTATGTTCTCTTCCCTTCTAGCCCCCAACTATTCCAAATATATGTGTCAAATAGGTCTGAGAGGGTCTCCTAATGCTGGCAATGTGCTAGTTCCTTTGGATGATTGCTGGATGGCTTTGCTGCTGCTTCTACCTTTCTTAGGAAGTGTGGAAGAGCCCTATTCCAGCTGTTTCCTGAAATTTCCCCAGTGCAATAGTTTAAAGAAAAGGAATTACTACATAGGAAAAGCACTGACTTATTCCTATGCTGGTGCCAAATGGTGGAGCCCAGCCAAAGTCAATTAATACACGTTTCTTTACAATGGGGCCGGCCTGGACCCAAATTACTGGCAGAGCTCTCGCCTGTGCCCGGATGGTGGCTATATTAGCGCCAATCTTGGTTTGGCAAAGTCCTGTCACATTTCTCGTGATTTGTGCAGACCAGGAAATGTACTGCAAAATTTATGCTCTAAATTATTACTGGTGATAGGCTAAGCTTTTGCTTGCCTATTTGCTTGCAGGGATGCGTTCAGTCTGCCTGTTGCCTGGGCAGATGTGAGTTTGCAGCGGGGATCCCTGCGCTGACGGCAGCTGCTCAAGGTCACTGCAGACTCACCAGGGCTGTGAGGGTTGCTTGAGGTAGCAAGTCTGAAATAGCTAAATCTATCTGGCATGGAGGCCGAATGTGCAAAGTCATGGTGGTTTGGACCCCAATTCTGCCTTGCCAGTTGCATCTGAACTAACAGCTACTCTGGTGCTGGTGCCTGCCTGTGTGTGAGCTAACACAGCTCTGTGTATGTACCCTGCAGTCGTGTCCTCACGCACAGAGACACCTTTCCGCAGGGATTTAGCAATTTTAGCAACAATTACTGAGAGGGAGGGAGTCTTGAGGAGATGGGGCAGGATGCAGGGGATGGGACATTCGATCTCCCAGGCCGTGGATGGTGACAGCACATGCATTGGTGCTCTCTTTCCTGTAGTAGCTTGAGAATTTTTTTTTTTTTTGTCTCATTTGCCCTCCCCCCTTCTTATCCTTTTGGCTTCTCACACAATTACAGACTGAGCCTGTGTGACTGTATGAAAGGCATTTCCTCCTGTTACGTTTTTTTTTTTTTTTTTTAAGTCGGCTTCAGCCCACCAGCTGCTTTCTATTAGTGCTGCACACACGCGCGCGAGGAGGCAGCGTGTGATACTTGAGGCACTGCTGAGCAGCAGAAACCCTTCCGAAACGCTCCCAGACTGCAGGTGAGAGGAGCTCAGCGCATGGGGACCCGTCTGCTGGCAAGTGAAGGGGCTGGGACGCAGGGCAGGGGCTGTGACCGTATGCAGCGTTTCAGAGCTGTGAGTAGGTCTCTTTTATGTGCACGCTTGTTTGCTCTGGGTTCCCTTCAAGGATAGGAACTGACTGTTGTCTGATGCTGCGGGAATTACCGCTGCTGTTTGATCTCGGGAGAGAGTATTTTTATTGATATTAAATATTGTCAGGCTGCTTATCCAGACTTCCTGATAGCTACTATTACTGTGTTACTTGCGGTCTCTGGAAAAAGGCCTTAAACTTCCTCAAGCTCTCCCTCTTGCCGTGATGATTACAAGAGCAGCCTTCATTGGCTTTGCAGGCTCCCTCTCCTTGCTGTTACCAGCAGAGGAAGTAAGTCCTAGTGTAAACGGCTGCTTGGGCCATTCCCATGTGCTTGCTTAAAACAGCTATAGTCCTAACAGCATCCCCTGCTAAAGGTGACCAGCTGAGCAAAACTGTGGGAAGTTTGTCACAGAAACACGATGCTGTAGAAGAGTATGATGAGATGAGCTGTGCGGAGTCAGACTCCAGTACCCGTGTTGTGCAGCACTGTTTCAGCAGAGTTGTCTGTGGGATCCTGTGCTCTTCAGTGTGTGCCTTGAAGTGCAGCTTGCTCAGGGCCTTGCACCGAGAGCAAGGAACTTCACTCTGGTAAGCTCAAGGGATCTGGGAACTGGATGGAAATCTTGCTGCTTCTGCTGCTGTTTTACAGTTGGCCCCGAAATGCCATTCTGTGGGTTGCAGAGGGAGAACTTGCAGAGACCGAATTTGGCTCAGTTACTGTCACTGGATGAACAAGTTCACTGATAGTTCCTCAGTTTGCAGAGTTCCCAGGCGGGAAAGCAGCCAGCCGTGCTTTGACAGAACAAAGTCCTCTAACGTGCTTTAAAAAGACAGAATAGCATTTAACCTGTCAGTCCCCTTCTGCTGAAGAATGTGATCTGAACCCTAAAGCTTCTTTCATGCTGTGTTTTTATGAAACTTAGTGCTCTGGACAAATAGAGGTTTTTTTCCTGGGGTCCTGCTGCAGCTCGAAGTGTGTTTTGGGGACACGCTGGCTGCAAGGGGGTGGCCTAAGAGGATGGGGTGAATGATATGAGTCTCCCTATGCCGATCCATCTTGCTGTGCAAAGTGTGTTTCCTGAAGTGTCTAGATGATGTTTGCCACCCAAAGGAAAATGGTCTTTCAAAGCTCCAGGCAAAAATTTCTCCTCTTTGGCCAGTTGTCTATGCCTTCTTTATGCTATCAGGACAGTAACCAAAGGCAGTGACTCATATTCCCGAGTCCTTATTTCCTCAAGCATTTATTTGTTACGGAGAAAGCTATTCCGGGGTCAGCATCTCCTTTGAACTCTCTCCCATGGGTTTTTCCAGAAGACTCATGCAGAAGGATAGGGCTGAGGGCAGTGAGGTGGTGTAGGAGCCTGCTTACTGTGTCAAGTCTCCAACTTCTCTGTTTCATCTTCCTGCACCTGCAAGGAGGCTGTGTGTCTTCTGAGCCTGAGCAGGAACATTTCTGTTAGTCTTGGGCCTTTGGTAAGTGGAGAAAACTTGAGTCTCATATAACATTAACTGCCCAGAAACCTGAATACACAAACCAAGCAGTGAAAGGAAATGGTCCCCTCTCTTTCTAGAGGTTGTATTCAGCACACGACAGCCATGCTCACGTGTTGTGCTCTGCTGCGCACAGGGGATGCTCAGAACAGAACCCTGGGGTTTAGCCCTGTCACTGTCTCCTCTTGTGGGGCAATCCAGATACCTGTCCAGCTGCCCTGCTTTGTAAAAGGGAGACGAGGCTATTTCCCTGGCTCCTGGATAGTATTTCCATGACTCCTTAGTTCCTCTAATGAGGTGAGGAGCTCCAATTGAGGGCAACATGGTAGGATTATTAATGAAAGTTGTGTTTAGGACAGCAGGGAGCATATATCTGAACTGTCAGATCAGATGAGCACAGTTGCCTGCTGTAAAAAGAAATCTCTACAACTCTGTAGGAGTTTTATTGCTTTAGGATACAGCCTGGCATTGCAAATTCCAATGGCAAATTGGATCCAATAATGTCAGGCTTGTTTTGATTGTGGTTGTACAGGAAAACTCTCTGTTGTTTGCAAGTAATTCATTAATTCATAGGTTGGATAATCAATCCCTGCCCTGTGCAGGGAGAGATGAGCACTGTGCTCAGAATCCCTGTGGCTCTTGGGAAGCTTTTGGTCTATTCCATGGCCTTGCGTGGGAATTACTGTAGGGAACTTAGATTTGGCTTTTAAGGTGTCTCGTGCAGACTCAGCACCTTTGTACAGTACCTCAGCACCAGGAGGTTTGTGCATACTCAGTGATTGCAAACGCTGTGTGAAGGAGGAGCAAGAGCAGGATCTGCTCCTGCTCTCCTGTGACTGCCCCTCTCCCAGGGGAGAGTCTCCTTCGTCCCTCCGGGAGCTCCATCTCCCAGGTGCCCTCTAGCATCTCCTGGCCCAAAGAGTATTGAAAATGCTGCTACAAAAGGCCAATTATTTGAGCTGATATTTTTATCAGTAAAAATCAATGCCCATACTGTATTTGTTTAACACGTCGTCTGTGGGAAAGCTTGCAGGGTGCACGTGGTTTGTGAGCTGATTCGACTGAACGAGCGTGGTGGTGATACGTGCTGGCCACGTGCAGCACTGCCTCTGTCAGATGCCATTAGGGGCTGGAATTGGTGAATGTCTGAGGGTTCGATCGTTTAATGCCTGTGCACTCGCGTGTGTTTCTGTCGATGGCTTTTCATCCCCTCTCTCTCCATTACATCGATCTCCAGGCTAGGGTTTGTTACCCAGAACTTTTGCTAGCTGTTCTCTGTAAAGTGCCAGACACTGCAACCCAAATTTGAAGCCTGAACATTGTCTGAATGCTAACTTTTCTGAAGGTATTTTGTTAGTCTTTTAATGGTGCAGCTTTGTTGAAAATGTCTTTTTCTTGTAATTTTAATATTTGTTAGATTGGAAAGTCCGGAAAAAATCTGTGAGGGCTTCCCTTTCCTCAAGTTACTCCTCAGTTCTCTAGACAGTAATGATGCTGCCATTACATACAAAAAAGCACCAAACCATTGGGCCCTAATTGGGCCCATGAATCGTGTTCAGTGATTCTTGATGCACCTTTGCAAATGATTTTTGACCTCTGTATCTGCCCCAGAAAGCCCAGTTATAAATCTGAGTTAATGCAGGAGCTGATCTGACTGTAAAGAGACTGCCTTGGAGCTGAACTGATTTGCAATTAAAGTTTTACTTGTAAAAAAGATATACCAAATGGAAATAAATGCTTACAGTTATAAACACAGCAGTCAAAATCTCTCCAAGGGCTTGAAGGATGCTGAGTGAGAAGCTGAGATGATAGAGTAATTTAAAAAAATGTAGAGCCAGGGAAAACAAAGCTGAATATAAAATCAACATTGTGCCAGGCTTTGATTTTATTTAAGGTGGGCAAAGCAGAAATTAGAGGTGTAAATGAAACAAATGTCAGGCCCAGGTATTATGTGAAAATAAGCTGATGTCTGGGGTCTTGCCAGTTCATCATTGCAAATCTCTTGACCATTTTCTTCATGTTTCATTTCAAATCCACTCTTCTTTCCCTAAATGAAAGTCTAATGTAACCAATGTGCAGGCATATAAAGTTGAGTAGAATAAAATGGAACCAATTTGTTTTTTAATGCAGAGAAGGAGTCAATGTGAAAACCTGCTGATGACCACTTTAATCAAAATATGCAGGAAATACATATATTTCCAGAGAGAATTGATGAGATGTGAGATTAAGGGGGAGAAGAATTGTATGGTAATGATCATCGCAAAGCAAAATCCTTAAAGCCTTTATTTCATATTGCCTCTCGCTATTGTCTAACAATTGCTTCAAAACCATCCTCAGTGCGTTCTGTTTCGAAAAGATGCAGTCGCTCCTGGTCTCTGTTATGACTTCATTGACTTCAGCAGGTTGAGATGAGGCTGTTTGGAAGTGCAGTACGTTAGCACATGGCTCACAGGTGACCTGCTAAAACAGAAGGAACCTGCCCTCCCTCCCCTCCTGTCCTACCTGCACGTCAGCACTGTGGCGATTGGCATGTCTGTGGCAACAGCAGAGGGAAAACTTACTCCATACTCTGTTTTTCTACAGAACCCTATCTCCTTTACAGCCATGGCCCCTTGCCTTTATTTCAACCCTCCTTTTACCTCAAACCGAATTTGTGCACACTAAGGTTACCTGAGTGTGGAGTGTCCATGGTTCATACCGAAGTACTAGAACCCTTGGGCATGGCAGGTTATAGGAGATCTGGACGATAGAGAGGGGAATAGTCATTTACTGGTGGGCCAAATCAAGGTAAAATTGTGATTGTGCTGCTGAGACACCTTATCAGTTTTGTTACAATACTTTTAGATGGAAAATTATTAGGGAAGGTATGCAGAAAAGGGAGCAGGACTTGTTTCTGAGTATTTTCATTTATTAATAAAGTTTCTTACTCTGTAAATCCTGGCACAGCATAGTGGAACTGCTAACTATGGAAACGTATCACTGAGCTGTCTGCCCTGACAAAGGGCAGTATTCATGAGCTGCCCTGCTAAACTGTCACGTTTCCATTGTCACTTGACATTTCTCCTGTAACTCTTGTGGTCTCCTGCTTAATTCCTTTGTCTCTGACAGACACCCATTTAGGAGTCTTGGAAAATACAAAGTGGAGCCAGTTAACATTGAATGATCTTAAAACTAGACTGAACTTTTGTTTTCATCAGGGAGGAAGATGATGCCATCAGCTAATTTGGTTGATCAATAGCCCTGCTTGCAGATAAGGTTTCAAAGCTTGTGGCTAAAAGCTGATTGCACTGGATCCAAAATAAATTTGATCTATTGGCTTCCACAAATGTAGCGTAACCGGGATGATGGTTCAGTGCGGATGCTTAATTCATTTTTATAATGCTGACAGACTAGACTTGGTGCCTGCTGTGAGGACGCTGTACTACATGAACCATTCAGCAGCGCAGCTCTTACTTAAGTTGTTTTTTACAGTAGCATGGAGCTGTCACTCTCTAGCAAGTAGCAATCATAAAGATTCATTATTCTGCGACTGGGAAGCATTGCAGTCTCTGCTGGTGTGTTTAATGGCTTTTTTTCATTCAATGCAAACTTTGATCCTGATTTCCTAAAAAGAAAGAGGTGCTGATGACAAATGAGACTGATTTGTTAGTGTTGGCTAGATAAATAAGTGTTACTGAAAAATGAGGAAAAGCTCTGTGCCTGGAACGCAGAATCAGTATGCAAGCCCTGTTTGTGATAAGCGTTTGGGAAGGCAGTTTTCGAAGGGATCCGGCAATGTTCTTCCTTTATGCAGGGTGGGACCGTAGACTTTTGGGAAGATGGACTAAAAGTTAAGCGATTCTTTTGTCTTTATTTCAGTGACCATATCATGGCTACAGCACCAACAGATGTCATACAGTCACCTGAAACAGGGGAGACAGTTGAAGAATGCACAGGTAAGAAGTTTTTCTTCAAATGTGCAACTGATTTGGAAGTCAGAGTTTATTTCCTCTAGGTTATTAAGGGGTCTGTAGTGGCTTGTTTTGCAGGGTTGCCTTGGTTTTCTAAATGTATGAAAAGACTCCTGCATGGCTTGCTTTGCTGACAATATTATGGGAAGAATTTTTAGGGAGTGCAGGAGAGCAAAAAGCTGATGTAGAATCTTCTTTCCTGATTATAGATTTGGATTTCCAAAAACCTGATGCACGTTACAGGGCTGGGTGCTGAGCCTGGCTGTATTAGTGTCCCTCCAAGAAAGAGGTGGCTGGCGGTATCCCCACTGCAGCATTACTTTGTGGTTCAGAGAACCAGAACACAGACAACTGTTTTCTACTTGCTCTTTCATCTAGTGGCATAGGCAGGTGCACTGTCAGCCCCAACAGCAGCAAACACGGGGGAGTGCAGTAACAGACAGGAAAGAAAAATGTCTTACGTATGCCAGAGCGTTGTCTTAATTAAAGCAAATCCCCTTTTCCAGTGATCAGACTATTTTTGAGGAGATAGGTGAGTATGAAGAGTAAAAGTAACAAAATGGCTGAGGTATTTCAAGAGGGATGGTTGTCATATCACCTTTTTGGCTGTCGTTTCATGGATATCTTCAGTATATCAGTGTTTCAAAGATTATTTCACTTTATCCTTTGGAAATACACTCGCCAACATCAAAATACTGGTAGACAACAGAAACAAATAGCAAAGTGANTTACTTTCTGATTCAGAGAACCAGAACACAGACAACTGTTTTCTACTTGCTCTTTCATCTAGTGGCAAAGGCAGGTGCACTGTCAGCCCCAACAGCAGCAAACACGGGGGAGTGCAGTAACAGACAGGAAAGAAAAATGTCTTACGTATGCCAGAGCGTTGTCTTAATTAAAGCAAATCCCCTTTTCCAGTGATTAGACTATTTTTGGAGAGATAGGTGAGTATGAAGAGTAAGAGTAACAAAATGGCTGAGATATTTCAAGAGGAATGGCTGTCATA
The DNA here is from genome assembly GCA_013389825.1 of Crypturellus undulatus. NCBI lineage: Eukaryota > Metazoa > Chordata > Aves > Tinamiformes > Tinamidae > Crypturellus > Crypturellus undulatus. The sequence goes on along the minus strand of VWPW01003389.1, from coordinate 101,605 downwards.
TCACCTTTTTTGGCTGTCATTTCATGGATATCTTCAGTGTTTCAATGTTTTAAAGATCATTTTGCTTTATCTTTTGGAAATACACTCGCCGACATCAAAATATTGGTAGACAACAGAAACAAATGGCAAAGTGAATGTTAGTTGAACCTATCTGCCTGCATGACAGATAGATATGGGTGAAGAAGTGTACTAACATTAACTTTGCTGAATTTTGTGATTTTTATTGCCGATCTGACAATACTGAGTATTTTTATGACATTTGTTCATGCAAAATCATGATATTTTTTGAGAATTTGTCCTTGCTTTTTTTAATTATGTGTTTTTATTGGTAAAAGCATTTGAGAAAAAAAATTGCATGTGTGTCCTGAATGCATCTTAGGAAGTCAGAAAGCATAGAAGATGCCTAACTGAACCATTTCATTTAAATAATGTTTATTGAGCTACCAAATCAGATGTTTCCTTTGTTTTAGAGTTATCATGTTGTTTTTTTGTCATTGTTACAGTCTCAGTTTTGCACTGGAGAACATCTTTCTCCTATCCTGAAATAGGATGCAATAGTAGCTTGAGAAAAAAGGCACATGCAGTGAGCAAAAAGGCATGTGCTAATTTGCTCTATGTACATTACCCAAACAATAAAAATAAAAGTTTTTTAAAAAAGAACAAAATAGCTTTAAAAGGCAAATACTTGCTCTTGTAAACTTATAGTAATAATAAACAACTCATTTTCATTTTGAGGAAGGCTTTTCCTATTTTAAGGCAGTAGCCTTCAAGTTTAATCTTTTAATTTTAATGCCTCAATTTATGATAAGCATTCAAGTATTATGAATCATTATTCATCAGTGGGTGAATAAGCAATAGGCATAGTTGTCTGAGCTATGAGTTTCTCTCCTTGTTTTGACTGGATTTTTGCTAAACAGTTTTTTCCACTTTAATAAAATCATCTTTTATATTAGTAGTTCATACATCATGGAGCACATTACCATTTTGTGCTGTGATGGGCTGCTTCACAGTGCTCAGAAACATGGGCATCCTTTTAACGTGCAAAACGAGCGCACAACTGTTTGCAGCAGGAAATGTATATGAACATTGTGGTTCTGAACCGTGTCTACTGCCAAATACTCACACAGATCCCGCAGNTTCATACATCATGGAGCACATTACCATTTTGTGCTGTGATGGGCTGCTTCACAGTGCTCAGAAACACGGGCACCTTTATGTGAAACACGGCATCCCTTTAACATGCAAACCCAGTGCACAACTGTTTGCAGCAGGAAACGTATATGAACATTGTGGTTCTGAACCATGTCTACTGCCAAATACTCACACAGAGCAGAACCAATCCCGCAGTTCCCATCTGGTTGCAACACCGAGTATCTAGTAGTGATTTTATCTTTTTTTTGTGTAATAATATGGCAACTGCCCATCTTTTATAGTTGCAGGGAATCCTCCTGTTTTCCATTCGTGTGAAACAGCTGAAGGCTGCAGCTGGGCAGCGCGCAGCTGAGGAGCGATCGCTGCTGGAGGGATGCGCCCTGCCCAGCAGGACTGAATTCCTGCTGGGAGAGGGCCCTTGTGCCCGCGCTGGAGGCCTGTGCTGCCCAGCAATGCTCGAGCGCTATCTTGTGCAGCAATGCTCGAGCGCTGTCCCGTGCCGGCTGCACTTTGCTTGTGGGCGCTCTGCGCCTCCTTGCACTGGCCTCCGTTCTAAAGTTAGCACCGCTTTGGATCTAAACAATTGTTCAGAGCAGTACCTTGAAAATGTTGTCTTTTGTGCTAAGATTATGGCTGTTTCTCCTAAGTGTCCTTTGGGACGCTTCTGGGTTTGTCTGTTTTTTTGTTCTGTGAACATTCCCTTCTGAACATTCCCCTATTCTTTCTGGAAATACCAGCATCTGATTAAGTCCATCAGTAACGCTAGCACTAGAATAAAACTTTCTTTGCTGCCCATATCACCGATGGCTGTCCAAGGTACATAGTAATATCCTTATTTCTAATTTAAACTGTCTTTAAAGTGAAAAGTTCTCCGTGTGCAGCAAAGTCTGCCATTTTGTTCTCTGAGTCATGGTAGCAGATGTTGCTGGCTGATCGTTTTGGGGAATTGTTTCAAGAGACTTCTTAATTTTTTTGTGTTACTCATCTGAAATAAACCAGTTCAGCTTTGCCAAGTTTGATGGGAGAATATTGTATATGCTGTCTAATTGCTGATGTTAGTAGCAGAAACTGTAGAGTGGCATTTCTAAGGACTCTCTGAAGGACTCTCAACTCTCTGAGTTTCTCTGAGAGGCCTCCTGGTTGCTCTGTGACATTTCTCTCTCATCAGCTCTTGCTGGGTGAGACTCATGGAGCCCTTGTGTGTCCCAGCAAACCCAAGGCCGTGTCCCCGTGCGTGCCGCCCAGCACGGCAGCATCGCTGTGTGCCCAGTGCCCGCGCTCCCGCGGCTCCGGAGAGCGACCGGGAGCCGGCCGAGCGGATCTCAGCGTCATTGTCCATCTCTCAAAGTGGCCACTGTCCGGGGCACGGTGCAGCTGCCCTGATAAGGCCCTTTGGCAGAGATCCCTACACGCACGGGGCATACGTTAAGGCAGAGCATTGCCGACTAAATCATTGCTGGAGAAGACAATAATTGTGTTGAAATAATGCCCTGCTTATGAAGGGGTCCTCCAGCTGTGGGTATTTATTACGCCATCTGCCTTAAAATCTTAATTGAACAATGACTTTGGCTCTGATATGCAGTGATGTTAGTGGTCTGCATAAGTGTTTGAGTCAAGCACAAGGGTCTTTGCACAATAGTTTGTCCCCGACCACTCCAAAGGGACTCTTCACTGTAAGAGTCAATAATAAATAAGATGGAGCTTTTGTGTGCTGAGAAAAATATTAATTAAAATGTTAAGGCATCTTAGGTTATTAAAAAATGAAAGAAGTCAGCTGTGTTACTTATGGTTTATTTTTTCTTCTATTTTTATTTCTCTTCGTTTGGACAATGGAAAATCTGAAGTCAGAATAAGAGGCCTAAAGCTGTGTTCTTAGGCCTGCTATATTTGAAGGTTTCATGTCCTGGAAAGGAGTGTGATAATTTAAGAGCAATTTGCTTCATTGCCCTTGAGGGAGTTGTTGATTTTATTTTGGGATGATGGTTTAATGTGGAAACATCTTTTGTCTTTAGGGTTTATAAATACTTTATACAGAAGTTTGAATCTTTTTGCCAAATCTTGAATATTCTTCAAATTTTGACTCCTTACAGCACTGAGTAAAGACATAAACGGAACTAAACTAAGCTCAGATATGAGAAGTTAAAGACATTAAGACATTACTGAAAATGAATTAAGTATGACTTGGATGATCACCAAACAGTTGTAGTTAGATTCTATATATAAGGTGTATTCTTTTTTGCTTCTTTCTATTTCTGTAAACTGGAACTTACGCAAGCATCACCATTGTCAGCTTCATGGTAGTGCTCCTTTGCAGGCGGCAAATCTATGAATTGCAGCTTCACCTTTCACTGGACTCCAGCATTGAATTATTAACAAGGCAGCTGAGTGGAAGTGAATGGGCTGTTTGAGCCTGCAACTCTCTGTAGGCTTCCTCCAGAGTTTAAGTGACAGTATTCCCCAAGCTAAGCAACATCTCCAACTTCCATAAAATTTCTTTTCCTTCTTTTATGTATTTTTTTTATGCAGCAGGAAGGAAAAAATCCAAATTTCAGACTTTCAAGAACTTCTTTGCAAAGAAGAAAAGGAAAGAGCCTCCAGCTCCCAGGGGTGAGAGTAATTTAAAACCCAGCCAGTCCAGCAGCGATGTCAGCATCTCCGTGCTCAACTCCACAGCACTTCATTCACCAAAGGAGGCTGGGTAAGCTGGTGGGGAAGGAAAATAAATAAATAAAAGCAGGCCTCTCCCTACAGTAGGATGAAAGCATGAGTTGGCCCCTTAGGAGCAATCTCTGTCCAAGTCTGTGCAAAACAAGCCCTAATGTTGATGAAGGAATTTCAGGAATTTCCTCTTTCTTAGCTACGTGCTTCAAAAGCCAGCATGGAGAGGAGGGGGAAGGCAGCTAAGGGCAGGGGTGACCCAACCTCTTAGTCTGTAAAACTGCAGATAGCCCAGATTGTTTTGATTGGTTTTAATGTTTGAAATCTGTCCTGGCAGGTCTGACCAGCAGCGACTTGGCAGGAAAGCAGTGATTGAGTAGTCTTAGCACATGTGAGTCGAGTTGCTGTTTTTTCAGCATAAACAGTACCCTCTGTCATGGCTGGGTTAAAGGAAAAGAAAGTGTTTATGGTGTGTTCCCAGGATGAGATTGCTGGTTAATTTGACTTTCTTGTGTAGCCATTTAGGTATGAATAACAACAGAAGGCCTCTAGTTTTGTACCAGGCACCCAGGACGACTGCACGTATGAGTGGGGTTTGCAGCTTGTATGTAGAGTTTGCCAAAAGAGCCTTGAAAATCTCAACATGTGTCCAGAGCTGTTCTCAGGTCCCTGAATGATGTTGCTTCAAAACCTGCCTTTTGAAAAAAAGGAGTTAGGGTAATAACAGGAATTACCTTGTGTTGCTAATGTTGCTTCACTTGTAACCTTAGACCATCAAGCTACAGCAGTGACATTTCCATTGCGCTTCTCTGCCTGAATCTGAGGTGGGATGACCTTCTTAATATGGTCATGTCTGCTGTCAAGGGTGTGGATATTATTTCTTAGCTAGGAAAACAGGCTGTCATGGAGCAGTATCTTGCAGCCTATAATTTGGCTACTTTCCAGTCTTTTTGAGCCCCTTCCTGCTCCCTCACGTTAGCTGCCCAGGTAGGTGTCTCATTGGAATAGTTGAGGTCTCAGGGGGTTGTGGAGCTGCAAACTCACCAAGTGCCCCAGTGCACTGGCCTCATCTTAGGGCTCACAGTGGAGAGCATGTTGGGTGGGTATGTCATCCATACACACTGCTGCCAAATGTGTTGTGTCATCAAAATAGGGCATTCAGTGTGACTGGACCCTATGTTTCTGCTGGTGGAGCAGGTTAAAGGTGTTTCCTTCTCAAGGGTGCTTGTATCTCCTTGCTGCACCTTTCACTACCCTCTCTGTTGTTTTTATAGAACTGCATCATGGAAATGATCTGGGTTTAGGGAAACAACAATCTTTTTATTTTGTTTGTTAGCATAACACTAGCAGAGTGAGTGACCACACAACCAGTCCCTTGGGGCAAGTGGGAATTATAGTGACTCAAGTAACCCAGTCCAGAAAGCTTAGGACCCACTGAGCTCAGCCTTGCGCCCGTAGGAGGCTTCTGGCATCAAATGAGCTGTCTGCTCCAGAGGCAGTGTGGGGGAGAACTCTTTCTCTTGCCCTTAACCAAATACTTCAAGTCTAATTGCTGTTTATCTCAGCACTATCCTCCAGTGATTACAAATTCTTTCGCAAGACCAGAGACCAGGAAGTTAGTAAAACCCTTCTTATTTTTTAGTTAGAGAAAGGGTTGAATGGACTGTCCAAAAAAATCCAAGTGTATTTGTGCTATTTCAAAACGCAGTCATGTCCAGATCCTGTATAGCATGAACATACTTTGTAAATACCTAGGAAGATTGAACTAACTAATCCTTTGGAAGACCTGATCCTGGAAGCCAATGGAAATATAACTTGTGAAGGTTTGTAGCACCGAGCTTTGTAATTCTTGGCATGCAGAATACCAAAACCAATCCTAGAACAATGCTGATGTTTGTTGTTGAGGCAGAAGCACTCATTTTCTTTCTATTTCTTTAAAACCATGTAATCTTTTCAAAATGTTGATTTTCTGAATGCTAACCAGAGACCAAACCCCTAGATGAGCCAAATGCTTTTGTAACAGCCTAAGAGATGTGAAGGGAAGCAGAGGGTTGGCAGGGCTGCTTCTTCAGAAGCCTGGATATCATGGGGCTGCGTTAATCAGTGGGACTGGGCTTCTCTGAAGGGGAAGGAGGCATTATTTGCTATTGCCTTTTTATCTTCAGAGAGGTATGAGTTTTGAAAAGAAATGGAAAAATCTCCTTGGTGACAAAATTAAAGCATATGCCATAAGAATCTTTTCTGTATTATTTCAATGGGTAAAGGAACAGTCATGGAGGAGGATTTAGTCTTATTTGGTCAAAAAACTTATTCCAACTAAAAAGCTTTGAGCAGGAAAAATGCCTGGGCGGATACATAAATGATCCTTTGGGAAATTTTTTTTGGAAGAGCGTTCGAGCTGGGATAAAACACTAGGGAAGGAGTTGTAGCAGTAAGGAAGTGGAAGAGAACACTGGCATTGATGAGGTTAGGAGGGGATTTGTCATTGTATTTCAAATCCCATTATGTCCTCAGTCACGACGACTTGAGGGTTATTGTACGTGGATGAACTGAGCATTTGTATAGGGAAATCAGCATGGAAACACAGTGGCTAAAACGTCTAGGGTTTCAGCTAAAACGTGTAGGGTTTCAGCTAACAGTGCATCTTTAGCTACAACACAAATATAAATCCACTGCCTGGAATTACACATGAATGTGTGTATATATATGTAGGAGACTCGTCTGTGCTAAAGCTGCAATTAATTCTAAACCTAATCTGATTCTCTTTTTGCCACTGTCAGAAGAAAATACAGCAATTCTCTTGCAAATCTACATGAAACATAAGCAGGGAGACACAGAGTACAAGAACAAGAGTTCTTGTACAAAGAAACAAGAAAACCTCAGCTCTTATTGCTAAAGACTTCCAAGTGGAGTGAGGAAATCCCCAAATAAATAATATATGCTAATGCTAAAATTATTCAATGCAGTAAGTAAAATATGTGAATGAGTAGTGAACATAAATATTCACTACAGCAAATAAAAGTGACACTGTCTTTCTGAATGCACTAAAATTCCTTCTGTGCTCTTTCCCTTATAGAATACCTTTCATGTTGAAAAAACTCAAAGAAAAAAAAAAAAAGAAAGAGAGAGAGAGAAAAATAAAAGGATGGAATGACTCCATTAACTCTAGTGATGAAATAAGGCACGTGTTTTCTGGTGTGTAGAGCTACCACCCTATAAAATAACACATTATAACTATTATGTATCATGAGAGGAAACTTGAGCTTTGGCCTGTGCTGTGATAGAACGAGCTCATATTGTCTCAAATGCGACATAAACGTAGAATAAAACTATTTCGCCCTACTGTGACAGTGGGATACTGATGACCACACTTTTGTGGCAAGAGTAGGGTTGGTCATTCAGACAAAGGAGATCCTAGGGCATAAAGAAGGGAGATGAATGATGGGGAAAAAAGTGCTTGTTTGCTTGTTTGTTTGTTTTTTTTTTAAATGGTTTATTTCTTTATTGGTAGATCACTGTTTTCCAGGGCTTGCTTCCAAATTGAAGAGACAATCTGAGGCTAGGCAAATAGTCCTTGTCTATCTGTATTTCTTGTGGAAAACTGTTAGACTTGCTAGGCTTTTTTTTCTTTTTCCCCTCCAGAATTTAATTCCTAATCACTCCTTGTGTTAACTTGAGTCAAACCTCTAGAGAAAATGAGCATGGCCTGCAAGGCAGCTGAACCAAGGAATCCTTGTAGCTTGTGGGTTACAGAGCTGGCAGCCAGCAACAAAAATGTATTCCCTTTTGTTTTCCAGTTAAGTGCTAGCATGAAATCCTGATATAAGCCATCCTCGCGGTCTTTGGGACAAAGCAGGGCGCAGACAGCGCCTGCCTAGGCTAGCACAACTTTGAGAATAAAGGAGTTGGGTCTTCCCTGTAGTGCTTACCCTACAATGCAGAGCTTGCCCTGCACAACCTGACAGTTCAACCCCAACCAATCTCAGTTGGTTACAGCTCAGTTAATGACTGTAGTAGGATCTCATCCCCCTTGGACTGGGCCGACCACCCCCACCTAGGGACCAGATCAGGAATATCTAACCAGGGTTCTCTAGCTTGGCTATGAATAGGCATGTACCAATCTAACCCAATTTTTTGGTAGATTGCCATCCTAAAAACTGCTTCTTTCTCCTTGTTGAGTGTAAAGGGAACTGGCAGTGACTAACTCAGACAATTAACCTGCAGAAATCTGAGGTTAAATGAGATGCATCTGGCTCTAGCCTCTTTGATTCCTGTGCCCAAGTGAAGTGGTGCAAGAAGGTACTAGAGGCTGCACCTAGCACTGACCACTCTTCCTTCCATTGCAGGCCCAAAGGAAACATGGGAAGCAAAGCCTTATCCCATGACAGCGTCTTCATTTTGGAATCTTCACCAGGAAGTGTGGCAGGTGACACAGCATCTCAGGAGAACATACCTGGAAGAGTGAAAGCTTTGCAGGTGAGAACATCTTTCCTATTTCATGTAGTTGCTTTATATTAGCTGTCTCCTGGAAAACTCTACCCATATTCCTTGTTTGATTCCTCTGCTGTGTGCCTTAAGACTTTGTTGACTGATGTTTCTAAAGCTGGATTTACTGCTTTTGAATCACTTTTGCCTTTTGGAAGACACATCTTTGAGTATTCCCAGTGCTGTTGGCCTAGCCTAAGTGGCACAGTGTGTTTGTGATCTGTCTCCAGGAGTCCAGCAACTAGATTCTTTCCTTAATAAGTATGTCCTCTTCCATTGGGATTCCCATTCTTTACTTCATAGTTATTGCTTTTGGGTGATGGCCATTTATTTATACCTCAGTGTGTTCATTACACTGTTTTTCTCTATTAAAACATTTCTTTTTTGGAATTCTGGCCGTGTTGTTTTCATAGTACGTGATAACACCATGGCCTGTGTAAGTGTGTGGAATGATGGATATATCGGGGCATTCTCAGTGACAGCTTTATTTATATCATTATTTTTCTGATCCCTGCCAGCAGAGGATACTGTATTCTGCTAGATCATTTCCTTCTTCCAAGACACACACTGAAACTTCCATGACAGCTCCTTTATCAGCTGTTCGTTATGTTAATTGCATTCAAATAGCTGCCCAGCTTGGAGCACTGAGATAAAAGCTTAAGGTTTTTCCAGAGACTGGAGCAAACTGTTGATAAGGCAGCCAAAGGCCATTCAAATTCTTTCTTTGCTCTGTGTGAACTTCTTATTGCAAAATACATTTGCATCATATGTTGAGTAATAGAAGATGCACAGAGGGACTTGCTCTCCCATAAAACTGCAAAATAGGTTAAGCTTCAGTTTAGGGTGTTTTTTTCCATAACAATAGAAGCAGCGGGAGAAATTATGTTTATACATGACAGATTTTGTTGGGGGAAAAAAAAATTATTTTCAAGCTGTCACCAGTCCCATGTGCCCTCTCTTCAACCATGCCTCCTGCATGGTAGCATAATAATGCTAGCATTATTTTCAGAGTTATAAAAGACAATTTGTCTCTTGTCAGATTAAAAGTCAATCACTGATAAATGCTGTTATTTCCTTAGTGTGAATTAACTTTACCAGTAGAAGATGAATGTAAATTTGGCCTCAGAACACTTTGCTGTCTGCATTTAATAAATTTAATAAATCAAAGATGGGCAGTTATGTAAAGAGAAGAAAGCAAAATTTATTTCCCGCATTTCCCTTTCCAGGAAGTATGCAGATATTTTGTATGTTTTTGACCATGCATTGCAATCGTTCTGCAGTTTGTTATTGGTCCTGCTTTTGCAGATTGTATTGCTGATATTTCTTATATTGCTGTGGGTAAAAAGGCAAGAGAGGTGCTTAAACTGGGAAGCTAGAGGATAAAGGCTGACTGTGCTCTCTTGCTCCCTGTGTAGGTATTAGAGCTATAGGAACTATGTTCCAAAGCAAGTGTTGCTGGGAAAAAAAATTGCAACTGATGAAATTTAATTTACAGAGATGTAAATGAATGCACTGCTTGAAGAGTAGCACAGAATTAGTCCTAAAATTTAAAAATCTTGTTTAATAAACAACGAATCAGAAAAAAAAAAGGGAAAAAAAGGCTGATCTACACATTTATCTTGAGAATATTCAGATGAACTGTTTGAGGGACAAAGATTCTCTTCAGATCTTGTCTATATTCCAGTTTTGACATAGCTGAAAAACTTGAGCCAGAAGTTTTAGCGATGGTGTTTCCTCAGATGTTTTTTCAGTTGGAAAGAACATCTGGCTACTTGTGAGGTTGTAGACTTTGTTTTATTTTTCTAGGATCAGGGCCTGCCAGAGCATTTTTTATGCAATCTTGGAAAAGAATCTCCATAGTCCTTTTAAAACAGTCATTCCTGGCTGTCTTTGTCATTCCTGCTGTAGACAGGACCAGGCTGTGATGCTGGGAAAATTAATAAGCAGGATCAGGAGTTGAATTAAATTGACTTTGTTTAAGAAATGGGGCACAGCTACTTGCTTGGGAGAGACCAGTGACAAGCTCGCAGTATTTGGAAGGGTTTTGCGAAGGAGAGCTGTCCATATAAACTTTGGGTTGGGAACTGCTGACTGGACAGTACTTTGTGGGACAAATTGGACACGCTGGTACATGTAATTATTTTTAAAAATGTTTAACTTTGAAAGAATTTTTAAAGTTTTAAGTTCACTCTAAAATACATTTTTTTTTCTAAGATAGTGATTTTTTGTATTTGGTCGCTTCCTGAATAAAATTGGTTTTGTTTTGTTTTTATGCAGAAGTCAACTCCAGTGATAGGTTCTTGGAGATTGTAATTAAACCTTACAAATGGCTGTTTTCCACAGATGGCCTGTTGCTTCATATACTTCTTTTTAACACAAGATTCTGTGTAGTTAATTGGAGTAGAGGGTAAAGGTGTCCAAAATGTCACCTAGAAGTAATGCCATTGAAAGACAGTATATAAAATTTATTTTCAACCGCAGCTTCAATTGCAGCAGAATATCAGGCTTGGATCACCTCCTCTTATTATAACGGGAAGGAAACTGGAAGATGCAGGTGCTGTTTCTGAAGATGATGGATTACCTAGAAGCCCTCCTGATATTTCAAGCCTTCATGAAGTTCTGACGGATTTACCAAGCAAGGTAAAAGCATCACATCACTTCAGTGAACTCCTGCACAGAAAAGAGAATTTATTTGGAGCGGAGGGAGAGATCTTTGTGTTTGCTTGTAATAAAACCACTGTACTCGCTTAGATGTGCTTTAACGGCATTTCTACTCAGTTTCCTTTATGCAGACACACCATACTCTGACTTGAGGAATCAGCCTGATTTCCTGGTTCATTAAAGTTAGTTTCCACTAATGTTGAATTTAAAGAAGTCTCTGGTGAGCATCAGTTAGAACCAGAATGAATTACCTCTCATCATTGTGAGAATTAGGAAGAGAGAGGAGGAGAATTAGGAGAACTAGGAATCGGCCCTACAGATATCCTTTCTGAGCACTGTTTTCTTTATGTAGTACTTTGCTGGGGCTGTTGTGAATTCTCTCATTAGGAGAAGAGGAGGAGGAAACTCCAAGGGGCTTTGGTCAGGTTAGTCTCAGCAAGCCGGACAATATTGCAGAAATCACAAACAGTGGAGTATTCAGGAGTGAAAATGGTATTACTGTGACTGTACTGCTTCCAGGCCCCGAACAAGCTGAGGTACCTGCGCTGCACAGACAAACTTCCCGTGTCTTCCAACTCCAAAGTGGAGAGGTTGACAGTTTCCTACATCCATAGAAGTAGAAGAGATTTACTCTGTTTTAAAGCTAGTGAAAAAAAAAATAGCGGAGTCTTTAAGAATATCTGAAATATTCTTTTTAGAATAAAATAGCTCAAAATGAGGGTGATTTTAGTTAAGTCAAAAGGAAGGTGACAGTCCTAAGTGTATGATGGCTCTCAGAAAGGAATTATGGGTTATGTTCTTACTGAAGAATTGCCTTCTGGCAGCAGATGTGTGATCTGGGACTTGAGTAAGTGTGAGAGCATTTGTACATTTGAATATCTTAAAAAGCAAGCTGCAACAACTTTAAAAAATATATTGGCTCTATTCCCCATTGAAGTGTGTTGCCATGTTGTGTGTATATCCAGCATAGTGATTTTGTTCCTTGTGATCAGCCTTTGTGGCATATCTCACAGCAGGATAAAGCTACCCTTTTCTATGCCTGATCCCTATGAAGGGATGACACCTACTCTCTGAGGTAGGGACTTTGCAGTGATCCTTCCTTCATCTTTCCTCTTGTTTTTTTTTTCTCATAATTATCCCAGTATATTCAGTCCCAGAGAATGCTGTGTGTTACTTTCCTTGACTTACCCTCTTCCTTATTTTATCCCACAGTCCTCCAACCTTGTTCAGCGTCATAGCTCTCTGAGTTTAGGCGGCACAGACAGTGAAGATGAACAGGTAAATAGCTATTCTTCTCCTAATAAAATTTCCTGAGACAGCATGTGTGGTTTCTGTATGGAGCCAATACACTACTCTTTTTTACCTATTCTGAGTAGAATATATCTTAGCAACAGTTCATGAACAGTCCCTAATAGCTGCAGAGATACTTGAAATGAACCTCTGGACTTTTGAATAAAAAGTCAATAAAATACAGAAATCTGTGCTTTGTGTGAGCAGCATAGCCAGCTGTGTATTGCCGTATGACTTTGTAAAGTTGCACAACCGAAAACTGGACATGGTATCACAGTCACAGGCCTACAAGGGACATGAACACAGCAAAGCAATTCGCTTCTACACCCCAGGACCCAAATGCCCAACAGTAGTTACAGGTTTACAGAACCTGCTCAACACCTGCTGAGCAAGGGCCTGCTTCCCTCTTCACTGGAATTAATTGCAGGATCAGCCCTTCCCAATACCACAAGCAAAGAGCCTGAGTTAAATTGAAGTTTGTTTTGGATTATGAGAGATCTTCAGCAGCTGCAAGTTCAATACAGTCTCTTCTCTGACTCAGCTGGAGCAGTTAACAGAGGTGATACTTTTGGAGAGGATCCTGAGGGACACCTTGACTGTCCCTGCTGCATGGATGCCAACTGAGTTCTGTCTACCTCATGTTTTCAAGGCAGACCTGTGAGGTTTGCGTTTATTATCCCTCTCTCCAGCATTTATATAATGTCTGAAAGACTTGCCAGACCTCAGATATCTCTGGCAAAGGCAGCAACCACTCTGACAAAGATGGTTCAACTCAAGGGATAGCTCTTGCTATTGTATGAACAATTTAGTTTGCAAACTCTTTATTCTGATAGCGTAAGATCACAGCTGTTCGATTCCCCAGAGCGGCATGACTGTGAGGGGGAGATCCATATCACTCTGCCTAAAAGATGTTTCTGGGCTACTTGTTGGAGAGAATCATTTGATTTTTCTGGAAGAGTGGGTATTCCAAGAGCAAAGTGGCTTTGGTAACTTTCTTTGAAATAAAACTAGTGAGGAAGAAATAACCATCCTGCTTCTGTGGCTTTATGATAACTCATTCCTGCAATGTGTCTCATTATCAGGATGGAAAGGCACTTAGAAAAACTGCACCAGTGTCTCCTGGTGGTGCACACATATATTGCAAACAGCTTTTCACATAGGAACTGAGAAAGAAAACTAATGCACTTATTGTGGGAGAGGAAGAGCCAGATATTTCCTATTTCTGTGTAACATTCAGCTAAACGCACCAAATGGAGTGGAAGACTATGCAGAAATTATATTAGACATGAATGTTAAATGTGAGAATTTGATATAAAAAATATAACCATTTTCAGGCTTCTGAAATGGAATGAGATAGCAAAGGAAACCCGTTTCAGAGGTGTGGGGAAGCAAAGCCAAGTGAATAATGCTGTGTTTCTGTTTTACAGATAACTTCTGGAGATTCCTCTAGGCCCATCAGTCCTTCGTCCTCTGCTGCCCTTGGTGCCCTGGGCTCACGAGGCCGCAGTTTCCTGCCCGTTGACTTCACCGTCCCTGCCAGTCCCGTCGGCTGCCTGGACACCTCGGCAGCCAAGCACAGGATTGCCGTAAACCCGCGGAAGCAGAAAGGCTTTGCCAACAAGAACCAGCCAACCCAGGTAGGTCTTTCCTGGAGAAGAATCGTTGTGCAGAAGAAAGTGGATGTAAATGCAGTGCTGAAGGAAAAAACTAATTGTGGGGATGCAATCACGGATCCAGAAGTGATGATAATGTGTCTGGCTCGCTCTGTTCTGTATGGGTACGGGCAGCTGACTTCAGCGAAACCTTAAAACATGCTCATTCCCTCGAAATATATTAATTCCAGAATATTTTGGAGATTCAGGAAATATCAGTGGCCTGCCTTTGATATGTTAAAGCATGGATGATTTCTGAGTTCTTAATTGGAACAGCACGTTACCTTATCCACAGTATTGGTAAATTCCAGTATGGGGATTTTATGTCTACATATTTTGTGTATTCATAAATATGTGTGTGCATATAAAACATAAGTTTTGTGCATAATTCTTAAATCAAAACATCTTACTGCACCATACTAGGTGGACCAGCTGGAAAATGAAGCATGTTTTCCTGCAACTCCAGAAAAGAAGGGAAATTCAACAGAATTTTTTGAGAGTGACCAGCATAAAAGTGATTGGGAAGGTAATGCAGATTTATGAATTTCTGAGTTGATTGTTTGAACTCTTCTACACATGGTTGGCAATGAAAATCCTATCAAGCTAGGTACCTTTTTAGGTTTTATACCTTAAACCCAATCTTAATTGCTAACATGTGATGAGGAATAGGTCACGTGCCCTATGTTGGCCTGTGTTTATTATATCTTCTATTGCAACCTCCCCTTCATATTATTTGAATAATAGCTAATCGTTAGTAGTAAAACAATTATGATTGTATATTATAAGAACAACTGAAACTTCTCTAAAATGTCATACAAGCTTTTATCTTTAGCATTGTATTATATGGTAATATATACATATATTATACATCTATACACACACATACATATTATACATACATACATGTATATATAGACATAAATATCATATAGTAATATATACATATATATACATCCATACATAGGAATGCTTGCACCTTGGCATCAAAGAGACTTGGGTTGTGATGCTCTGAGATACTAAGTGTCTCAAACCCAGGGGATTAGTGTCTGCTCTTTGTATATGAAGCAGCTGGGCACTGAGGACTGCTGCTGTTTCAGAGGAGTGAGTGACAAATGGAACACACAAATATCATCTATTTGGTCATTCATAAAGGGCTTTGAGATCTGCTGGTGGACAGATCTGTACAAGATCTGTGTAGTATTATCTGTGATTCCCAATGCATTTAATATGGACTGTGGGTTCAGTGTGGAAGGATACAGCTCCTCAGATCAGGCTCCATCAAAAAACAAGAAATGTCATTCTGGATATCACAGACCTGAGACTGCCCTTCCAGCCTTGCGGTTAGCTGTCATACTTCCATCCTGAATTTCCCAGCCAGAAATCTGTCTCACCTCAGAGTACACCTCGCTGGGTCCCAGGTGCCTAGAGAGGGTTAGATTAACTGTACACACTCTGTATGATTGAGGTAGAGTAAGTTCACACCCCAGAGCAGGTGCATGCACAAACCACCTGTACCCTGGGAGCCCGTTGCTTCACAAATGCTTCAGACTTACTGTGTGTGTAGACACATCTCAGCCGTCCAGATGTTCAGCAACCCTGAAAATGATTCAATACCAGTTCAGCAGACAATAACATTCAGTCATTCCCAGGCTTAGGTATATTCAAACTACAAAGTATTAGTCTCCCCAGCTGGGCAGACCATTTCTAAATATAGTTTTAGCAGCCTTGTAATGGCAGACAAATAGGAGCAACTTGTGTTAAATGACTGCAGTGTCTGAAATGAATTATGAATTTGGGTGGTCCTTGAGCTGTAATGTTAAAATGCACTCTTCTATTTAATAAAGGTTTATCAACCCAGGCAGAATATGATGCAAGGGGAAGCGGATTTAAGGAGACACCAACTGTAGCAAGTTCCAGTGATGCTGCTCCTGACTCTCATGATTGCACGGTAGTGGTAGAAGATTTCTGTGCTCTGTTGCAAGAGGAAGCATGTCCTCCAAGCACGGACCGTCAGAATAAAGCAGCTTCTCCAGCGAGTGTGCCGGAGCACCAAAGAGCAGAGGTCCTGTTCTGCTTAAGTGAAACTGATGTTGAATTGAAATTACATCAGGAAAATACCAATGCTGAAGTGTCGACACTTCAAACACCTCAACAATTGAAAGCAGAAGCTGTTGTGTTACCTGACATACTAACAGATGACTTGTTTAGCAATGGCACAGAAACTCAGGACATAAATACATTGATAGATATTGCAGAGAAGTCAGCAGCAAAATCTGTGGGCCAGAAGGACAAAGACTGGGAAAAGGAGAATCCAGCATTTACTGGCAAAATAGAAGCTTGCCCGAGTCCTAGTGAAAATGAGTCCATCCGCTCTGACTCAGATCCAGCACTGAGCATTTCTCAGGTTGCTCTGCCCAATTCAGAGTCTGCTTTTGAAGAAGTGGCAGTGGCTGTTTTGGTTCCTGAAAACAGTTCAGGAACAAGAAATGATAAAGAAACTTGTGAAGTTATGGAAATGCGGTCATCAAAAGGGAATGCAGAAACCAAAAGAGAAGCTGCTGCATCTGTCTTGGAAGCAGATTGCATGCTGACCCCCAGTAAAGTGGATGCATGCATCAAAGCAGAAACTCCCTGTCCTGTTTCAAAGGGTAACGAAGGCAGTCAGCAAACCAGCACCCCATATACTTTTGAAAAACTGTCCATTGGATGTCTGGCCTCATCAAGTTTGTTTGGCTTGAACAGTAATATCTCTTCTAATAATGATAATAAGGAGTGCCAGTTAAGCAGTACAGCTTCTCACACAAAAACAGTGAGAGCGAGTCAGTCTTTGGAAGAAAATATGAAAACTCCACTAAAGACTGCTGCTGCTAAACCAGTTAGATTTACCATTGCACCAGCATGGCAAAGATCTCTCTCAGGGGGTTCAAATTCAAAGGAAGATTCTTACAACAGAAGTTCCCCAACCTCCCCTGTAAGACCAGAGTTGTTTGAAGGCACAGCAAAAGAGCACACACATTCTGATGCCGTCGTACAGGAGTGTGCAAAAAACAACTCCAATAGATGTGGTCGCGATATTAAGGACAGTGACCGGCATTCAAATTCTTCCCTGGAGTGGGCTGACCATGAAGCATCAAATGTTGAAAACCCATTTGGTGTCAGACTACGGAGAACATCTTCATTACTGAAGTACCAGAGTGAAAGTCGTGCCGAGAATCCAAAGCTAATCCCCCCAGCTGCTCCCGCTGCTCCTTCGCTTTCTGTCAGTGAGGATCAGAAATCAGCTGGCCCTGGGAAACCATCCCCAGGCCTTCCTGTTAGCACAAAATCATTTGTTAAAAAATCAGATCTCCTTGAAGACAAAAATCCTCCCAAGGCAAAATCTGAAGAAGTGTCAAAGAAGCAAAATAGTAGCAAACCTTCAGGTATTTACACTGTTTTTATCCAAACGTTATAGAAATTAATGGTCTTCTGGGACACTTGGCAGGGTAGCAAACAAAAGAACTAGCTTGAACAGCCCTGAGTGCATCAGCACTGTAATTTAATTGATTTAATAATTTGGCTGGTGAGGGGAGTTCCTGCTTTATCTTAATGGTGGGTGTATTCCAGCAAGAATAACAAGAGAATAGCAGCTCGGGGCATTTGAAATGTTTTTGGTATGACCTGTTTTTACAATCAGCTAGAGTTTTTACTTTGCTTTTTAAACTTGCTGCTGTTTTGTAGATAATTTTTCAGACCATGACAGATGAAAACTTAACTAGGAATTGTATTAGGTGTGATTTTTTTTTCTCCAATCACTTGGTTTAAAATACTAAAAAAGTGAAAGGGCGTGTTTTCCTGCCTACATGAAAAAAATAATGGTTATCAAATTCATTTAATCTGCAATGTAAGGATATTGTTTCAAAGGGAAAATCCGGTTTGCAGTGGTCTCAGTGGGAGTTCTACCATTGACTAAAAGGGAAGCACGGTCAGGCCAAAAACTCCAGGGTAAACAGAAAAACAGCTATTGCCAAGGACAGAATCATCAGGGAAGGTAATTTTATCTCCATGCTTTTCAAAGGGTATTACAGATGCTGAAGGATTTAAAGCACAAAACACTAGCTTTAGGCTGACTTGACCTAAATCCCTTCCTCACTTCAGATTTTTTTTTTTTTTAATAGAAAAAGTCGCCACTTCACATTTGGAAACTGCTTCCTCTGAACCAGCTTGGATCTCCATGGCAAAACTAAAACAAAAGGGTTTCCAGGGCCACCCTCTTGCCAAAGAACATAAAGCTGAAGACAAAGCGTTGACCAACATGGATCGGGAGGAGGTAGAGTATTGACTAATGTCTCTCCCTGAGAGCTGCAGGGAGTTGCAGTAACTTTCCCAGTACTGGTGACTTAAAGGCAGCATCCAGTGCACTGCCCTGGAGACTGTTTACCAGCAATTTTGTTTTCCACTGCTTTTGCACAGATTGACCATGCAGCCTGGGCAAGCCCTTTATTGCCCCGTCTCTAAGACAGAGAGGATAACCTGCTTGCATGCTTAGCAATCTCTGTGTGTATAACAGCTGCTGCTTTTCTTCCCCTCTGCCTGCCTCCCGCAGGCTGTTCCCAGCCATTCCGTACTGGCTTTTGGTGCATTCCTACAGTCAGGTTTGCAAGCTGCTTCCAGGTCTGAGGGCAAACTTTCTGAGTGGAGGTGCCTGGTTGGGTTCCTCAGCTGCATTCATTTCTCCTCTTCCCTCTCTTGTAGCCAGCTAGTGAGAACATGTTGAGGAAGAGCGTGCCTCCCACCTTGAGCTCGCAGGACAAGAAACCACAAATGAAGACCAATGTGTCTGCTGCAGCAGGTATTCTCTTTCATCTGCATCTTTACATAGTGGCTACAGTTTTCACCAGTAAATGGTGAAGGTGGTGGGTAGCAGGGGGCAAATTGCTGCTTTTTGGGTAATCAGCACACTTTATACAAGACCTGTTCACACAATGGTTTGTATATAAGGCAATGCACTGCCTTGCTTGCTTGCCAGGGAAGGCGAAAAAAAACCTTTTATCTCTACTGTCAGTTCATGAAGGACCACATAAACAGTATAGTGATTTACTATTGGTAGAGGTCAGTATTAAAATGTATTTTCCAGGGAGCAGTTGAAGTTGGACAGTGTCCAGAAGAAAACAGCAAAAAAGGTCAGGTCTTCTGGACCTGCAGTCAGCCAGGAAGTGCTGATGGGAGTGGAGTTGTTTAGTCTAGAAAGAAGACTTAATTTCCTTCAGGGTGAGGACTTAAATGCATCAGGGGAGACTTAGCTTAGACATTAGGGAAAGCTTTCTAACAGTAAGGGTGTTGAAGTGTGACACAGATTGCTTGTAGAAGGTGTGCAGTTTCCATTGCTGAGTGTTTTTGAAGAGAGGTTAGTTCAACATGCGTCAAGAATAATTCAGGTAGAGTCAGTTCCGCCCTCGGGTGAGCAAGGAAATTGGATGGTCCCTCTTCTCTGTGACTGTAGAGGGATGCAGGGGAAGAGTGTGACTCAGACATCGTGACTCACGAACCTCTCCCAGGGCTACTGCTGGGCTGCAGCTTATCCTCCCCTGCGTGCTCAGCGTGGTGCCAAACCTCAGAGACATGCTCCAGCTGCGTGCAGATAAGCCAGTTCTTCAGCTGTAAAAGCATTCTAGCTGAAAGCTATTGATTTCAGGTGCTCTTAAGAAAATAAAATCTGCTCCACTGTGTCAGAGCAGTGGCTCATCTGATCCACGTTTGTGTCTGCCCCTGGCAGTAAGGGATGCTGTCTGGAGAGATCCTGTTTTTTGGTTTCTGTGGGCTGTCAGTGTTTTCTTCTCCCTTAATGTATGGTTGAGGTTTTGTGTGTGATGCACACATCCTGCACTCAGCAGCAAGAGGAAGGACAACCGAAGGTCGGCTGAGTCTGGAAGAGAATTTCAAGAAATCAGATCCTTATTAGTATACTGAGTGTGACTGTTTTGTTATGGCTGAATAGCAGCCCATGTTATAACTAAGGGGGAATTACTTAGCTTATCTCTTCTCTCTTCTGACCCTAGGCATGGTGAGGCATGTCCCAAATCCTGTCTTCCCTCAAATTTGCATGTGCCACTGTTTTTGGTTTTTGTTCTACCCCGAGCTGTTGAAAGCATGCAAAGGGATTTGAGACTCACTTTTGCTTATTACAAAGAGGAAAGTCTTCCAAAATGTGCAAGTCCATTTCCAAAGTCAGATTTGCAATAAGACATAAGTTCTTTTCTGACAAATGTAGTGTGTATGAAGAGCTGCAGCCTTTTCTTACTGGGCAGTATGCTTCCTCCAGTAGTCCTAAGTGTAGTTTGCCCCTCTGCAAGAACTACCAGGATTGTAAAAAAGACCAGAGACCTCCTGAGCGGAGGTAAGAACTTCTGTGGCTTTGCTCAGGGGTGTGACTAGCAAAGCTGAGGCCATTTTTCATTAATTTAAATACAAGCAGCCTCATTTTGTCTGCCACGTACCTCACACCGATTAATGAAGAATGAGAAAATGTCTGGATATTTCCCAGGCTCTGACTTACACATGGAGATACAATATTGCCTGGGTTGGAGTGGAGGGAGGTAGCATGCAGTATTGACAGACTTGTGAACTGTATTGCAAGAAATGAGAGGTACTTGTGTTCAGAGCTGCATTCTGCAGAGCCCCATCGCAGGCAGTCTGTCTGAAGACATCCAGATTGAAAATCTCCAAACGGGATGGGTGGAAGAGGCCTTTTCTAACTGGTAGCTTGACGCCAAACTAGTAATGTTGCCTGCTTTCCTCCTTCCCTTCTGAGGATGAGAGGCTTATGTTAGGCTGCATGAAAAACAACATTTAGCCGCACAAGCATCCCACCTCCTTGGTTTACAGATCCAAAAACATAAAACATTGATTTGACCCTATACTTAATAGTGTTGCTGCAGCAGGAATATTTGTGCTTGCAATGAAGACTAAAAACCAAATCTTTAGACTTCTCTTTGTTGAAAAACAAATATCAGTTTATTTAACTTCACAGTGAACCAACCTTACCCTGCAGATGCTCAGCTTACACTTTCCTGCATGCTCAGAACTCATTTCTAGATCTTCTTGCACTCACAGACCAGAATAACCCTGTGGAACTCCTTGCTGTGTGCTGTCATGGCAGCTAAGAGCTTGAAAGAAAGGAGAGGAGAAACAAGGAATAAGCCAAGAATATGAATAGCAAGAGTATGTGGGACTATAATCTCCACACATTTGAAGAATCTGGAAGAACTTTGTGTGTCAAGAACCAGATACTTGCCTATCTCTTTTGCCTCAGAAGAAGATTCCTTTTAGGGCAGATTATTCATTGACAGTTTAGAATCAGTTTTTCCATTGCAATAGTTAGTCCTAGCTGTTGTTGCAGCTGGACCAGTTTGTGCTGGCCATACCCAGATCAGCAATTTTTCTTGACTTTTACTGACTCACAGACATTCTGGACTGTAAAATGATTGTGTGAAAGTGAGGAAAAAAGTACTGGCAGAAAATTGAGTTTTAACTGTTTAGCCTTCTGCTGAATGATGGATATCTTCTTGTTGGCAGGTAAAGTTGGATCTATCGCTCAGGAAGCCTCTGTGATTCCTGCTATTGAAAAGGAAACACGACCCTCCTCTAACCTGCCAATGCCATCATGCAGCCCCGTTGAACCACCATGGCTATCCCTGGCCAAGAAGAAAGCCAAAGCATGGAGTGAAATGCCCCAGATTGTACAACAGCAAATGACCTGAACATCCTGCTTTATATTGCCAATAGCTGCATTAAGTCCATTTAATCACTTCATTACTGTGACCATTTTTGAGAAATAGGAGCCTTAGAACTTCTGTCCATACTGTTACATGTAAACAATGAAGAAATACCATTGAGGGCTTAATCTAAAGTAGCAGGGAGCTGAGTATTTCTCACTACCAAATACTAGGAAAACTTGATCAATTTGTTATGTACTTACATGGTTGACTAAAAGACCTTTATGCTCTAAGAAGACATGCTTCAGGCTTTTTAATGTTTCCCTTTCAAAATATATTTATAAAGTTTCCACTAACCATACAGTATTTTGCGAAAAATGGCTCTGGATGGGAAATTAATGTGTGCTTATAAAATAGATGTACTGCTCTGCGCTGACACATCGTGACTCATGGGCACTGATGTCATAACACTTCTCTGTCTGATGCTCTGAGATGAGCAGTCTGACCTTGCTTCGCATTGTTAATGCATCTATTTTGTGATAGCTATAGGATCCAAACAGTAGTGTGAGGTGGAGTGATTCTGTTTTTCAGGTGGTTTCAAAACAGGCATCACCACCTCCTATATCCTTCCACACGCTAGAAAAACCTTTCTTTCAAGAGCACCCTCAGTTCTTGGCTACACTTTGGGAAAGCTGAGATAATTACAGATTGGCTCTTACATATAAAAAAAAAGACCTTTAATTAGGACTAAAAGTTTTTTTTTGTGTGTAAAATTCTTCAGTCAACTGTCACTCCTGAAGAGTATGTTGGAGATGGGAAGTAATTACAGTCCAGAAGGTGACATCTTTGCAGGAAACACCACTGCTGTCCAGGTTCATATGGCCGTGTATTTAGACAGGTGTATTTAGTGTAATTTATAAAAGGTTGTCTTGTTTCCTCCTTGTCTCATGCTTTTTTTTTTTTTTTTAACCAAAAAATCAACATCCATCTGAAAATATGTGCATTTGGGAAAGGATTATTCTTTCAGGGCCTAGCCTTGCAGTCACTGAATCAAGAGGAGTTTTGCCATGACTTTGAAGAGAGTAGACATTTGAAAAAGAAATTTGGAAAGTGGTGAGAGCAGTTTAAATGGCAGTGATACTTGCTATTCCTTTTTCTTTTTTTTTTTTTTTTTGCAGAATTGCACATTTATAAAGTAATTTTTGTTTATAGTCAAGGCAGAATTTGAAGGCTGACTTGGCTGATGGACTATTTTTAGGTAGGTATGCTTAAGGAAAATGTTTTCTATTGCTAAGTTTAGCAACAAAGCAAAAAATCTGGTTTCAGATCAGCTCATTAATAGGACTTTAATCTTACAATTCTGTCCCAAATTTAAATATCCCAGAATCCCAGAATGGTTAAGGTTGGAAAGGACCTCCAGAGATCATCTAGTCTAACCCTCCTGCTCAAGCAGGGACACCTACAGCATGGGGCACAGTATATAGCTTTTGAAATTCGAACATAGTATTAAAAAAGAACTGGACTGTGAAACATTTTTATGTAGGCGTAAACTTAATCAAATAGCTCCACTGAAGCTTTAGTTTCCGTTTATCTGTATTAACACCAGAAAGAGTAAAGGTTTCACAATCTGGTAATCCAGTCCTATATTACTACTTGTTTCTCTCTATTTTAAGAAGCATATCTTCTCTGGCAAAGAACAAAAATATTTGTGTTTCTCTGAACAATGTAAAAGAACATACTGAACTTTAATTCCTGAAGTTTTGTATAGCTGACGTCCCATCACAAGCTCTCTGACCCTCTGTAAAATACATGCTTTTCTATATTCTGCAAGTTTTCTTCTCTTTGTTACTATGGTTTGCGTTCCTTCACCGAAAGTGCTGCAGATGATACTAAAATCCCTCTTCCCTTGTGTTGCTTTTGATCTTTATATTGATTGTCTGTTATGTTGAATATGTATATATGTTTTTTTTAATCCTTGCCTTGAAGGAGCCCTTTTTATATTCTATTCCTGTATTTGGTTTACTATTAAACACGGTTATCAGTGATGGTGATATAATTCCTGGGAAAATAAGAGTAATTGATGATCTTCATTTACTAAGGAAAAAGAAAATGTAAAAGGCTTTGGACACTATAGACACTCTATATGGATATACTGCATAGATCTTATTCTGAGATGATTTAACCCCGTGGCCGAGGATTGATCAGCAACCTTGCTCAGAAACTGTGGTTACGGACTCGGGAGCTTTTCTAGGTCTATTTATGGGAGTTGAAAAAGCCCGAGCTGATGGCCCTCCTCTTCTGGAGCTACTGCTCCTCCACCTCGTGGCTTGGCTTGAAGGCCAGTGCTCCTGCTGTCTCAGGAAGCCTTGCAATACTCGTGTGGAGGTGTTTTAGTATTGCTGAGACAGGACACAGTCGCTGTTTTTGAAAATAAGCTGCCCTGCAGTGCAGAGGTCATTGCAGAACATCGCTGTGGGTTTTTATGGGATCCGGGAAGCTCCTCCTGGGGTTCCTGCGCACAGTGCAGGCCCTGGGCTCTAAACTGACTTCTGTGCGAAGTGACAGCAGAGGGTGCTAGTGCCATCCCCAAGGAGCTCGGGAGGGTTTGCAGAGCCATGGAAGGCAGATCACAGTGTGTGTTCATTTACAGATTCGCTGTTCCAACAGTAGCAGGCTGGAAGCTCACATTGATCCAGAGAAGAGGAGTCTTAGTGGGGTGGTGTTTCTGCTTGTGACTTGACTGAGTTTTCTGAGCTATAGAATATGAGAAAATGCTTCATCCTGTTGGTACAAGAAGCCACTGAGAATTGGTGACAACCACGGGGAAAGACAGCTTGCATGGTGACTTCAGTCCTGTGCAGGAAGACGTGTGAACATACGCAAAAAGGGCATTTGCAGTTTGGCATCTCAGCACTGCTGGTGCCTGGCTGGAAGCCGATCATCCCAGCCAGATGTGGAGTCTGATGCTTTTACAGGAGAGACTGGAGAGACAAACAGCAACTTGGCAGGCACGTGGGTGGTGAGCACGGCGATTCCTGCGACACTGAACTAACTGCACGGGCTCAGGCTAAAAGAGAATCTGCTACCAACCAGCTGCAGTGTCGGAATTAACCAGGTTTATGGACAAGAGGAATCAGACCAAAGAAGGAAAAAAGCTTGAAAGATCTCCAAGCCATACAAGTGTATATCTTGCCCCAGCACTACTCTGACAGCATAGTCATTACTAGAGTACACATCTCCTTCAATAGCCCTAAATAATTCACTCAAAATACACATATGACTCCAGAGCCAAAACTCATTTCAATGACCATAGTTAGAAGGAAGGTCTTGGGAATGATTAACCACACTGAAAGCACTGGCTTTTTTCGTGTGAGAAAATTTGAATAGAGAAAATTTGAACTAATATTACATTGTCTTTTTACGTGCAATGATTTAAGAGTATCCAATGTAGTTAGTTTGTCTGGAAATATTACAGAAGAAGTTCTAAGCCTAGGAAGGCAATAACCCCTGAGTTGGTCCCACCAACCCTGGCAAGAGCTTTGAGACTACTACAGGAAAGACATTGGCCTTTGAAGACACTTTGTCCTCGAGAACTGGTACTAGAACTGGTACCTGGAGCATGCTATAGTCAGAGAGATGATTAGCAGCCTAAAGACACATAGCAGCCTAACAAGACACACATCTCTGTTTTCCTCTAGTGTGTGTTAACCTACCTGCTTTTATATTAGAGTTTCCTTGTCACAAGATTTGACAGGCATGTCCCATCTACCTAAATGTTAGTCACCCAGATGTTTGCAATTAGTGAGACATGCCACATCTGGGGCATCTGAACATCTGTTCAGGATCCTGGCCTTGATTTCTATGCAGCCGAAGCTGTTGCATTCTGTATCTTTCGTGCTCTCAGGAAGTGTTTGTACCCACAGCAGCACTACTTGTTACAGCCTATTGCTTTTGTTGCTGACTGGATTAGCTTTTGGTGCTTTTAACTGGAAATGGTTTTCTTTTAACATCTGTGGAAGCAGGCAGGTGAAGTAGAATTCCAGTTCTCAACTCAAAATGCACAAAACTGTGCATCTGCCTCAAAGCAGGAGGCTGCTCGTGTGTTTTCAGGCTGGCTGTCTGGAGGGGCCCAGCGGGATGAAGGTGAGAGGCTGGTGAAGAATAACAGTTGAAGCTGAGAAACAAAAGAAGTGGGAAACTACAATGCAAATTATTTTTGCATGGAAGCGGGATATGCTATGTCCTTGCAGAGGAAAAGAAATGTGCTGGAGATGCACATGGCCAAACTTGGAGCCAAAGTTTAGCAGCTTCTTCTGACTTGCAACACAGATTGCTGACTACTTACATGTGAGTTGCCATTATTATTATTATTAATGTACCAGGAGGGAGTTAGAAACAAGATTTTTTTAAGAGCTGTTTATTTGTTGAGGCAATTGAAAGAAGAAATCTACAGGTAGATTATGTAAACAGGAGTATAACTGTCAAATATTAGACTGATCTGTAAACCAAATGAGCCAGTAAACAACAAGTAGGTATGAAAATGTGTGAGGGCGTAAAATAAGCAATTGACATCACAGTTTCATATGATGTAAAAATGAAGAGGCAGCAACAGGGATTGCTAAAATAATCCATGTGCAAAGGTGTTTTGGTACCTGAAACTGCCTCAGTCCAGCCATGTCTCTCTCAGGGGTATTTCTGTTGTTGAAAAAGATAGTTTTTCTCTCAGTCTTACTTTTTATTTGTGGGATAAAAAACATTCACTATTTATTTTCTTTTATAATCAGTCATATTTTGTAGGAATCTTCAAAGATCACTGTTACCTACTTTAATAAGCAATTTAAGCTAATTACATCACATTTTCCATACTGTCCCATTCTCACTTCCAGATTAGCTCTGGTTTGCAGGTATTTTTCCAGAGCAGAAGAATGAGGCTGTGTGTTTCAAAATTAGAAACTTTTCACACAGTTCAGAAATAGGTTTCTGTGGCATTTAAGTAACTTTTTCCAAATTACGCAGTAAGGTCAGCATAGCAACAGCAGCCGTGCATAGGAAAGGGCCTAAGTCCAGGAGGTGTTTTGTTTCCATAGAACTTAACTTGCTTGCAGCAGCCCTCCCTGATGATGCTGTTGGCACCGCAGGGAGCTAACGAGGCAGGAGGAGACGGTGCTGGCTCGGATTGAGCACGTCCTCCTGCTGTCCTAAATACCAGCTATGTCACTGGTGACGGAGGCAACGGGGGCAGCTGAGCGAAGTCCCCGCCGTCCAGCGGCGCTGGATGTGCCCCCCGCAGAGCCGGGTCTCAACCCGTGCTGCGCGCGGGGTGAAATAACCTCACTGGGCTCCGCGAGCTGGGAACGTACGTTTTACTGACCCACGAATAAATAAAGTGACTTCTCTGTCACAGCTAAATGTGCAAATTAGGACATGTCTACGTTAAAAAAAAGGCAGAGCTGTGTTTTGAACACAACGTTTCATTCTGTTCATTCTGTTTGGATCCAGAATTGCTTTCTAAAGAAGAATATATGTGGCCTTTCTTTTCTAGCAGGCCACTTCATTGGTAAAGAGAAGCTCAGCCGCAATGAGGGACCTCATCTGCACTTGTATGAAAAGACATAAGAGGTGCTTGACACGGGGCTTCATTTTACATCTGTCGCTTTGAACAGCAGCGTGGTTTATGAGCATTCCTAATGTTAGATCTCTTCAGAAAGTAACTGCCTCTGTACCTCAGAGCCAAAGCTCTTATTTTAAAAACAACAGGAAAAAATGCTGCATATTGAGGAAGAATAAAAAGTGGGGCTACATGTATGCTGTATGTAAAATGCTAACAGAATTAAAACCACCTGTTATTTGTTATTTGTTTAATAGTTTTGTTATTTTAAAAACAACAGGAAAAAATGATGGGGCTACATGTATGTTGTATGTAAAATGCTAACAGAATTAACACCACCTGTTATTTGTTATTTGTTTAGTAGTTTTGGAGCACAACTCATTGCTAAAGCACAACCTCTGTGAAGCCCTTTAGCTTGAGTGGGCTGGAGCTTGCACTGAGAGCAGCTAGAAGGGGACTGCAGGCTAGTCCTGTGCTTGATCAGCCATCGAAACTCGATGGGATCCCTTGGAGAGCAGTAAGTNTTTGTTTAATAGTTTTGGAGCACAACTCATTGCTAAAGCACAACCTCTGTGAAGCCCTTTAGCTTGTGTGGGCTGGAGCTTGCACTGAGAGCATCTAGAAGGGGACTGCAGGCTAGTCCTGTCCTTGCAGCTATGGTCGAAACTCGATGGGATCCCTTGAAGCGCAGTAAGTCTCTTCTGAGGTTCTCCTGGGGGCAGGTGCAGAGCAGCTGCTGTGCTGCGTGCTCGGTCCTTGGAGCCCCGCGCTGCTGCTCCTGCCCTGCTCTGCTGTCAGCCAGAAGCCTCCCCACCGCAACCCAGCAGAATAAATGTTTGTGCAGCTTCAGCTTAGGGATGCTCATGAATGAGCTGGCGCCAGCACTTGTCCAGATGTGATCTCTAGTGTCTTTCTCACTGTGTTTAATTAATTTGGTTTAGTAGTTTTTGCAAAGTACAGGTGGCTTTATGACGGCAATGACTGCACGCCGCTGGTTTGGTCCAATGTGCTCGGTTCAGCTCAGTGAGTTTTCATCTGTTAATGTTTTTTTTCCCCTCTTTTTTTTTATCCCATCCATTTTAATAGGGACTTCTCTTTCGGGGTCTTCCTCAAGAGCGAGGTNAATGTTTTTTTTCCCTCTTTTTTTTTTTATCTCATCCATTTTAATAGGGACTTCTTTTTCGGGGTCTTCCTCAAGAGCGAGGCGGATGGTTTTGCTGAGCTCAGTTTCAGGGTTTGCTGCTCCGTGGCCTCTGTGCTTCCTGCTCCAAACTGCTCTGCCAACCTGCTGCTGCTTCGTGGGCACAGGCAGGGAAAAACAGCAGTTTCAGGCAGCAGAACTGATATTTTCACTAGACCTTTGCGTTCTTGTATAAGCAATATGGGGAGAGTTCTTGTATAAGCAGTTCTTTGGGAGAGTGAACTTAAATAAGAACAGACTTTGTGCCATTTTCCAAGGAAATGTGAAATAATGAGTGTTGTGGGTGCTAATTGGTGCTTTAGGCTTTCTTTCAGATTACAGGAAAGATTCCGTCCATCAGGATCAAATTACTAAAGCCAGTAGAATTAGTTTGGTATCAATAAGACTGTAAGTGGCTCTTTTGCTTTCTTCATGGCTCAAAAATAAATCTCAAAAAATCTCTAAAATAAATAAATAAAGCTACCTTCATTTTAAAGCCAATCTGTTAAAATGCAACTTAATAGGGAAGCAGCTGTTATTAAGTATCCACATGTAATTACAAATATTTCTACTAATAGTCCAAGCTTGGTCTTCTGCCTTTAATTAGTCTGATTATATTTAATAATGAATTGTGATAACCCTTTGGACATATTTTTTTAACCAGAGAAGTTGCTAATCAGTTTTGCCCATCTGGCTTTGAATTAGATACCTTGATTAAGGCAAAATTAATGCATAGCTAGAAAGACAACTCTCACTGTATTCCTGAGACTCTTAAACTAGTGAGTGCGTGGTTGGCTGGTTGTTCCCAAAGACTGTGTGTGTTTGGGCCCCAAGGAGGGCAGGGAGCAAACACGCAGCTTGTGCCTTGTTTTTGGAGATGTGCCACTTCCCGCGTGTGTGACACCTCGGTCCTCTTGCCCAAGGACGCTTCCTGGGACACTTCCCAGCCCTGACCCTCCGTGGGAGCGTCCAGCCTCTTTTCTGCTGCCCTGGGCCCTGAGAGACGTGCGCAGATCCCTCCAGGACTGGGGGACCTTCAGCTTTCCCCGATGTGAGATGATGGTTTTGCACGCAGAGCCTCTGCCGGGCTGTCGCTGATGCGAGCTGCCGCCTCGGGAGGAGTCTGACGTAAACTTTTCTTGAAGGATTGATCGGTCTCTGACACTAGTGGCAAGATACTGTTTCGTATTTCAGGCATCTCAGTGTATGAGTGAAGAGAGTAATCTGATTAGCCCATGTGCTGGGGAAATGAACCAAAGAGAAAGTGAAAATATTAATAAAAGATACAGTTGATTTGCACTCAAGCTGGGCTTGGAGTTTGCAGTATATGCTCCAAGAACAAGCTTATATAACCTCTATTTCTATTCAAAAAGGTTTATGTGGGTCCATACTGAATTATGCATTTAAAATTAATCCACAGAGGCAGCCCACTGAGATGCCACTTCTCATTTAGCAACTGCATTAAGGACTTTGTGCTTCATTTAGGAGCGGAGAGCGGCGTGCTTTGCGCTGGGGAGAGGCACGGGTCTGCCAGCCCATCAACCGACCATCCCTCTGTCGCCTCCCCGAGTTACCCACAAAACTAGACTTGTCTGATGTGACTCCTCCTGCACCCGCCAAAACTCAGCTGAGCTGTGTCAGGTTCTCAGAGAGAAGATTAATGGTGTGGGGTTTTTAGGGTTTGGGGTTTTTAGGGTTTGCAGATATCTGATCCTGAGGGCTGCCTTAACCGGGTGATGGGGACCTGCAATGAACAGGCACAAGCATTAGGGGTTTATAACAGCAGCAGGAACTCAAGTTTATAAGTGTCTTGTTTATGCAGTTTTCCAGTTCCTTAGGCATTTCAGAAGGGTTAAGAGCTCTTCTAGATGTTTACATGGGTTGTATTACACAGGAGAAATCGAAGGCTCTTAACTCTTCTTATCTGCTGTCTTCAAAATGTAATTCTGCTTCTAAACTGCTGCTAAATGGCATTGTGAGGCTCTATGCTGGCTGCGTCTGACTTCAAATTCCTTAGCTTCAAAATAAAAATAAAAACATCCCAGTTTGCAGATTCACGCTGTGAAATGCAAATTGAGACCTTTACATCCCATTCCTCGCCAGAAATCCCTGGCCTGGGGAATGGCTGTGTTTACTGACTCCAAGCAAACCTGTTGTCTCCCCAAGCTGCTGTTGGTTGCTTTGGGACCTTAAGTTTATTAAAAACCACGCTGGATACCTAACAGACCATCCAGTTCGCTTTTCTCATTCTGTGAACAGAGCTCCTGCTACCACAGCCCTTGGGCATCACACCTGAGTATTCAAGAAGTAATTCTGCAAACACTGGAAAAGTCTGGTTTCATATAGAGTTTTGAGTTCTGTTCCTTGAACTGGGGATCTCCCGTTGCATTTGNGCCTGGGGAATGGCTGTGTTTACTGACTCTAAGCAAACCTGTTGGCTCTCCAAGCTGCTGTTGGTTGCTTTGGGACCTTAAGTTTATTAAAAACCACGCTGGATACCTAACAGACCATCCAGTTCGCTTTTCTCATTCTGTGAACAGAGCTCCTGCTACCACAGCCCTTGGGCATCACACCTGAGTATTCAAGAAGTAATTCTGCAAACACTGGAAAAGTCTAGTTTCATATAGAGTTGTGTTCCTTGGACTGAGGATCTCCCATTGCATTTGTCCCATTCCCTGGTCCCCTGTGCCGCCCTCTCCATCGAGCAGCTGGTCTAGGGGTGCGTGGAAGCCTCTGCCCACGCGGAGCAAACAGGGTGCTCACGGCTGGGTTCTTTATGCCTTTTCTTCCATCACCCTGCTAATTCTCATCATTTTCTCTG
This sequence comes from Crypturellus undulatus, assembly GCA_013389825.1. Taxonomy (NCBI): domain Eukaryota; kingdom Metazoa; phylum Chordata; class Aves; order Tinamiformes; family Tinamidae; genus Crypturellus; species Crypturellus undulatus. The sequence goes on along the minus strand of VWPW01003389.1, from coordinate 70,404 downwards.
CCAGCCCTTGATTTTAACGAAACTAGTAGAATTTATGAAATTTCTACCACCCCCTTTCAATTTTGGTTAAAAACAGCCACCTGATTCAAAACTTATCAAAAATGATGGACAGGCAGTGTAATTTTGTAAGTTGAGCCTCCCTGGCAAACCAAGTTAAAGTATAAAGCTTTGTAACAAGATCTTTTTTTTTTCATCTCTGCACTTCTGTCTGCATTTCCAGACAGCAAAGGGAACAAATTGTTTGGTTTGCTACTTTATTCTTGTGCAAGAGAACTAATATGTGTGATTTACTACAGCGGAGCTACGTTGAAGAAAAGGATTTTTCTGTAAATACCAAAAGTGCTTAGTCCTTAAGCACTAAGTCCTTAGTAGATAATTTTTATCTATTTTATCTTTATTTTACCTATTGAGGGATTAAATTCCATTGTGTAGGTCCAAATGTTATAAAAAATTGTCTCTTGCAGGTCTGACCATGCTGGGTTAGCTGAGAGTTTCGCTGCTGCGGGCGGTAGATGCAGCCACTCGCAGAGAGGCTTTGGCTATCGGGGCAGACACTTGAACCGAGATGCAGGAGCAAAGGTAAATAACCTCTTATATAGTGACCTTGTTCTAAAATAGCCTGGCCTTTACAAGGTCTGCTACAAAATTAAAGCTCAGATCCTCAAAGTTATTTAGGTGCCTCAGTAACTGAGCAGAGAATCAGAGGTCTGAGTATTTGGGGATCTAAAGTTAGATTAGAAAACAATGATGAACATCTCAAGGGAGAGAAAATATCAGGGACTAAAAATAGATCAGCAGCATTTGTTTAAAGTCTTACCATTTTAAGGACATGTGTAGATTTATTTGTGTCTAGATTAAGGGTAAATAAGAGCATAAAATTACACATTCATTTTTAATATGTGAAAAAGCAACTGGTTGCATAACTGTCGAGTTATGAAACCTATATTTTTGTCCTCTGTATCCTGAACATCTGTGGCCTATATTTAATTGCAGTTTTCATCTTCAATTTGAAGAAACAATGTTCAGCCTGAAGATGAAAGTGATCTGTACAGTGGAATCAGCTAAGTGCTGTGGTCAGGTCTCTCTAGCTAACAGCAAAGGCTTTTATGCGTGTTCTTGTTTAGAAAATGTCTTTGATAGGTTAAATGCAGTTAAGAATGCTCCAGTGTTTTGAGCAATCGGAAGAAAGGAGTACGGAAGAGAGACTGTAACTGAGCAGGAGCAGGTGCAGGAGCAGACACACGGCACCATGTTGTGCTGTTAGTTTTGAGCCCAAATCTGTGCTGATTTCAGTGGGGAGTCGTTCTGCTGTAATATTGATGATGCGATGTGTGTATGGCCCATGGGCAGGAAATAACAGAATGGGGAAAGTAAAGCAAGCCACTGCAAGGAGATAAAATAACCTGAAATGCAGAACTAAAGGGAATGAGTGACTTCTGAAGTAATATCCTGAAAAACCTGGGTATTGAAGTGCACAGAAGGTTACAAGTAGGTGAGCTGTATTTCATCACCTTTCACACAGCACAGCAGATGGGCCAAATAGCTTCAGCCAAGCCAAGACTCCAAAATGCAATCTATGTTTTGCTGTTAGTCTCTCTATAATAGGCTGGATGAAATTTCTGTTTCAGTCATCTTCAGTTTTTGGAGACTTGAATTCAGATCCAAATGCTAATCTGCATTTGTGACTCAGAAATCTCTAACTGGCAACTTAATCATAGAAGGAAGAAATGGCTCCATGGTGCAGAAATAGGATGGTAAGATTTAAAGGGACTGCATCAGTCATGTAAAATGCTGGGAGTCAACAACTATTCTGAAATGTTTTCATTTAGTTTGCTTCCTCTTCCCTGTAGCTTTTGCAACATATTTAAGGTCTGAATAGACGTCTAACAGCAAATCTGTGCTAGAAATCAAGATGTCTACAAATGTACATGGATAAAGACAAGTTACAGGGTCTTGAATCAAATGATGTCATTTCAAGTAAATAAAATATTAAAGGATATTCCTTAGTATCTTGAAAAGATATTCCATGCTAAAGCTATAATTTTCTACAGATACAATATGGGTTGTTTCTGCAGCGGTAAGGAGTTCCAGATCTCTGGTTTCTGCATCACACCTCGTGAAAGGGATCAGTGCTCTGCCTCGCTTAGGCCGTTCAGTGATGAAGACTTGTCCTTCTCCATGGCATTAACATTTCTCACCAAATAGGTATCCAGATTAACCAAAGAGAAGATATTTGCATTCATCATCAAACCATCGTTTTACTGGCACTTAATTTGAGTTTATTTCATAATAATCTATAGGTATGTAGATTGAAAAAAGAATACAGAGGAAACATCAAAACAGTGGCAATAATGCATGTACTTTTAGGGCTGCCAGCAGTCCCCTTACTTACAGAGAATGCTTTTAGATGTAAATTCCATAATTTTCCAGAATAGGGAGGACATTCAAAGAGCAGCTGTGAGTTACTCTGAGTAAGTTTGTTCTGTGAATTGCTTGAGAAGAAAACAGGCTCTTCCTAGATGCTGCAATAAATTGTTCTCAGCACTTCACCTTAATACACTAAATGAAAATGCAGAGGAAGCAACACAATATTGGCTGAACCTGTTTCAGAACATTGGCTGGGGCCACAAAGCAAGTAATTAACAAGCTGAATGAAGCATTTAAGCCCACGCCTTATCATTTATGTAACTAACCTTTGAGTTTTGGACGCACTGGTATGCTGCAGTGAAGCCTACACAGTGTTTCTTTTATGTGTGCGTATTGAGCAAATGGGAAACGCATTCCCTGCCATTTGTTTTTCACATTTTCAGCACTTATCAGAGTTCTCTGCCTGAGTGATCTTATATTGCAAAAATGTATGCCTCTTGCTCCTTTATTTCTGTAGTGCCGTATAAATCTAGTTGAGGCTCAGCCGTGTTACGTGTGTGGGGATATGCTACTTTTAAGGGTGTTTTTTGAGGTTTTTTTAATGCATGACTCATAGCACCAGGAAAATAAATAATTCGATGCCACTTCTCGTGAAAGAAGTGAGCAACAGAGAGAATGGCAGGGGATTCGGCAAACTCCTTGTTTATGGGGGCTGCCTTTAGAAGCAATTCTGAAAACACAACAGGAACGCTGCAAGCCCATGTCATCTGATTGAGAAGGCTGAAAAGACGTATTTTCCATTCTTGTAACGCTTCTGTATTTCCTGTCCTGAGCAATGCTGGGCGCATTAGGAACACTCAGCCTGCTGACAACATCGGCTTCCTGGAGTGCTACTAATACTCAACAGGGAAGTCTAACATCACCTCTGCACTGGGGGAATGAGTCATTTTGCTCATTAATTCTCTTGCTTTTGTTTCTCCCTCCTGTTCTTTTCCCCATCACTTTATAACCAGACTTATTTGGAACTCTTGTAAGACAAACACCATTTCTCCTTGGCGGGAGGGAAATAAACTAGCATACTTAACATGGTTATATAACACACTGCTACTCATGCCTAAAATGAGGTCATTTTGATTAATATATTTATCTGGTGTGCAGCTGTAGCAGGAGATGTAATTGGGATTGAAAGAACACTGTTTTATTTCATCTCTTTACAGCAAAGCCTTCAGGTTTTGTCACTAATGTCCCCAGACTTGAAGGGGGCTGTTAGTTAATGGGATAATCTGTGCCCTCGGTGTATGTCCTGGCTCCGCGAACCTTGGAAAACTTCACATTGCAAAATCAAAATGTCCTTTCTCTTTTCTTTCACCTGTAACAAGTCTGGTAAGGATTTCTTAATAATTGGATTATTAGAAGTGCTCCAGAAAAATATAAGTAGCAGGAAGGAAGGTGTGTGTGGGGCGAAAAGCAGACGAAGGGATTTTAAGTTATCAGGGAAATAGAGAAGGGTTGGGGTGACAAAAAGGTGCAAGTGAAACAGAGGTAACTTGTGGGGTTCCGTACGCTGAAAACGTTGCTGGAGGAAGGGGGATGAGATGAGTGATAAAGCCAGTTACAGAGGGATAAGAGAATAAGCTGAGCAACATGCGTCAAATGGATCTAGTGCCTCCTCTCAGAATCAGATAATCAGCAGAATTGACTTCTGGAATACAAGGGATTCTTTTTTTCTTTTGGGATGGTGAGTTGCTATTCTTCAAAGTTCTGACGCACCCGGTGCTATTTCGGTGCGATGACTCCGAACGAGACGTGTTAGGCGGCTGCTGCTCAGAAGCCAGCGTTTAAAAACACGGTGTTTTTCTGTCCTGCTCTTTCTGGCAAAGCGCGCGTTATTCTAGTGCTCGCTCCCTAACCTTTAGTTACCCCCTTGCGTAAGTGGAAAGCAGCTCCCACCATGCACTTCTGTGACCCACTTGTGCCTTTCCAGGAGTAACTTTATGAGCTATGAAAGGTGCGGCTGCCAAATTGCTACGGAAACATTTACCCTACTGACCCTGATTTCCTACATTTTATGGAGTCATCACTCACCGAGGAGTGAAAAACAATATACAAAATTTGAAGGAAAATGACTTGAGCGATGTTGAAGATCCCTGCACGTGTGTTCACGGGCTTTGCTCGAGCCTGTGCTCGTCATTGATAAAAACACATGTGGAAACTGCTTCTAAATCATTGCTGCTTCAGTAGTCTTTCAAAATGAATTTCAGATGGTACATTCAGTACTAATAGTCACAGTACAAGTAATTGAGTCATCTAAGGAATAACAACTGCTTTATTAAACTAACCTACAGTCTAAATTGTGATGCTCAGAATTTCTAGATTATCTGCAGAATTGCTGAAATTCTTTACATTATCTTGTCATCTATTACTATGTTTTCTACTCATGGTAAAACCTGTGTGGATGAGACTGAAATTCTAATATAAGCCACATAGAGAAAACTATTTATTATTTTTACAAAATCTTTCTGTATCTCTCAGAAACACAAAAAGCCACAGGCTTAGTTTCCTTTTCAATCAAATAATTCAGCAGAAGTAAAAGTCACTTATATAGTCACATTAATAACTTATTTTTTCTTTCATTTATGGCATATAAATCAAGAGCAGATCTACCTAAACAAAACATGTTGCACTAGCATAAAGCTGGTATTGACAGTGCACTTGGAGTTTTATTATACAGATTCTGTCAGCCGGGATATTTTCTGTTTCAACATTACAACATGCTGCTGTGAGATGTAAGCTATTGAAGATGTGGCAGCTCAGAGCTAATCTTCATGGCAATTCCTGGCCTTCATGGCAGTGCCCCAGTTTTCAGGTAGCCTCTGTATTTTAATTTTTAATATCACTATACATCTTGTTTATTTCAAATATATAAAATAATGTTGCTGGTAAAGAAAGGCTGGTGGCATTACAGCTCACTAGTAAACATCGTAATTCTGTCAAAGTTCTTCACCCTTCCTCTGTAGCACAGTTTATAGAGAACGTGGTACCGGTGACTGCTGGTAAAATCTTGCTCAGTTTGAGGATTGGAGATACTTTAAAACCGCCGCCTTGGCCCTTGCTGAAAAGCCCGGCCTTACCCTTGTTCATGATCGAAGCTGATGTTCTTCCCTTATGTGCACGTGCCCAGGACGGGGATGGAGAGCGGGTGTCACACGGGGAGCTGTGACGAGGATGGAGTGAAGAACAGGCAATCCCCGGCTGCTGACACAGCGCAGATTAAGTAACTGGTAATTTAGCAACTGCAGTCATCAACCTGGCTTTGCTTTTGTGGATAAAAACAGTGTTGTTCCTTTAACTCAACCATACAAAGAACCACAGCACATTAATAAACGTTGAAGCGTTACAGTTGTGGTGTCTCATTCGCAGAATAAAACAGCTGAATGCTAAAGCTGAGGCAGAAAGTGGGTGTCAGGGACTATCAGGAAAGCAAAGGCTAATTGGAGTTTCCTTTAAACTGCTTTCCATGACGATGTGAGAGATCAGTAATAGCTTTGGATGATTATTTTAATATGTAGCATTATGTAAGTGTAGATAACTAGAATACTTAAAATATCATTTGAATAAATATACATAGGTACTTAGTTGCGAAAAGCACTCACAGTGAACAAGTAGCTTGGATAAAACTTATTTTCTACCTTGCATAGAGAGGTCAGAAATAAAGCAAAATGTGTGTTTTTTCTTTTTTCCTCCTCCTCTCTTTTAAGAGATGTGCTGGGCTTGCTAAAAACAGACCTTTTCTCTGTTCACCAATGAAGCTTAAAAGCAGCTACAAATCATTCTTGCCCAAGACTTTGGGTGAAGAGAGATTCTGGTGACTGCTTTAAATTGCAGAAAGTATAACAGGTCACTGTAAAGCAAACACTGCTGCAGAAGAGGTACCAGAGTCCAGAGAAGTGCTTCAAAGTGCTACTCCTTCAGTTCTCCTTATTCTTCATTCAATGGGACAAGGAAAAAAATCATCCTTCCTTTGGCAGCCTTTGCAACCCATGAGCTTCAGGCAGGGCACTGGCTCTGCGTTTGTTCCCTCACCAAGGCCATGTGATTGTTCAATTTAGGAGGTTTTCTTGGTGTCTTTGTTTATCTAAAATACCTAAAAGCAGCTGCTCACTTTTTATGAGTTCTGTGACAAGAGCAGCAACTCGGATATTAACTGATAAAACACACATTTGTAAAGATGATTACAATACGAAGTTTAGGAGTTATTGTAAAGTGTAGTAGGCGAGTCAGATCTCTGTATGCAGAGCAGCATACCCAGCAACCGTGCCTACTAAAGCGAAGTTTTAAGTGACTTGCGTATTTAACTGCAGCAGTCAGAGCTCGAGAGCACAGCAGGAAGAACATTCCTAAAGATCCTAGACAAATCTGTTTCAGGATGCATCTAAAAGATTATCTTAAGCAAAGATTTTTTTTCTACTGCGTTCTTGTCCTGTTTGAGTAATGTAACTGTCATGTTTATTCACTGTGTTCATCTTTGCAATTCTTTTATGAGAGCCAACGAGTAAAGAACACAAAAATTTTAATTAGCAAACAACTCTCCACACAGACTTTGTCAGTACAACATAGGTATAAGTACATCTACAAACACATACAGGTTCTTTGGACTATGATTTCTTTTTTAAAAGATACTGTATATGACAATGTGAACAAATTTGGAGAAGAAAATACTTCAATCTTATGTAGAGGTAGCTGAACAGTTCTCTGTTCAGTGATAAAAGAGTATAACTTTTTTTCAAGTTCATTACAATACACAAAAAAGATGTTTTACAAACAAATGGAATACACAAGCCCACAAAAATGTTTTAATTTAAAATGGCTTGATATATTTCTGGCACTCTTGTAACCACACAGCTTGATGCAATTAAAGTGGACAATTCTACGTTGTCATATTAAGACATCTTTACACAGTCTTTTCCTCCATACTTTTGTACCTCTCCCTTACCTTACCTTAGTTATAGAAGCTATTACCTTATTTTTGCTACACTTCTGCTCTGTAAGAAACATTTGTTCTGCAAATTTAATATAAAGACTTAAAGGTGCATGTGTGTATATATATTTATAAAATATATGGCTATGACTTTCTGAAAAAGCTCAAGAATGGCAACCAATAATACAGGCACTTGTATGTGAGGGTTAATTTAGACCTTATGAAACTCTGACATTAGTAAGCACTTCATATATGAGTAATAGTTCAGTTTTTATTATCCACCATTTTAATCTTGACTAAGCAGATTAGCTTCTTGTTCCCAGATAGTATTTATTTAGAAATCTGCTTCAGAATAGTGACTTTACTGAAACTTTACCTTCTTTTTGTAGCTGTAAGTGTTTTGGTGATTTCCTGGGCTTTGGAAGAGACCCCAGATCACCACACCTTGAACTATCTGCTGCACCCGTCACAAGTCAGCTTGAGAAACTGCTAAGTGAAAACTAAGGGGCAGGTTTGTAAATATGTTCTCCATTCCTAAACATTGCACTGAAATACGACTGCTGTTCTGAACACTAGTAAAATGCCAGCACCAAGTAAAAAAATCACTAAATCACCATCTAAACCACAAAACTTGATTTTCCACAAATCTCTCTCTCTATTCTTTACCATGCAGCACAAATCTAAATGCTAAATCCAAATCCAAGCTTTCCTTTTTTTCTTTTTTTCCTCCCACCCCCTTTCTCCAAAGATTGAACTAATCTTTGGGTTAAGAAGTCAGTGGTTCGGGGTTCTCTTAGCGAGCAGGCAGTCACACAGGACGGAAGCACAGGCTCAGGGTCAGCCATTCATTACGACACAGGGTATTTCTTATTGCTACCAGCTAGAGGAAGAGAAGAAATTCAAAATAATGTAGTAAGGAGACCTTAGTTACAGCTAACACCAGAATGTCAGTTAGATCCAGACCATTTTAGCATTCATTAACACTGCTAAATTACTTTCTGCAACTATATCTGAGATCACTGTCACGCTCGATTCCCACCCCCCCTTGATTAATCCACTCCTACCTCTAATTTATTTCAAGCAAGTCATGCCAGCCAAGGTAAAAACTATTTTCATGGAAATATTTTCCTTTAAGTTATTGCTAGACAAAGTAGCATATAAAGCAAAGGAAAGTTAACACAACTGTCAGAAGTTGCTCTATACATGAAAATGATAAATAAGTTCTCTGGAGGACATAATAGTCATCTGAGAGAATGTTTTTAATTAGAAACCACACACATACACACAAATATTTGGAAAGGTGACATAGCCAGCCTTTGTTATTTTAATGTATTTGCATTAAATACTTCACTTACAGAAGAGTGAAGAGATTTTACAAACAAACAAAACTACCTCACAAATGGAAGCCTAGAGCATTCAAGGTGCCTCCAGGAGATGTTCAGGTGTCTTAACACATGGTGTCCCCCTGAGACTGACGATTATTTAATTATAGTTTGAGCCTTTTCTTGTCTTTTCTCCCTGTCTCACAGGGGAGAGTCTTTTCCTACTTCCTTCTTTTAAGAGGGACTAATCATATTTTCATGGAATCAAAAAAAATCCACTGCTTTTAGTAATCCTAACTCAGTGATCTGGAGGTCAATGAAAATTAACCTCAGTGGAGAACTAGCAAAAAAAACCTGTGTTGCTTATGCCCTAACAACAAAGACTGGTCAGTACTCCTGGCCACCCAAGAAAAGCAAGACTGAGGCATGATTTTCTTCAGCAGAATCAGCAAGACACACTATCGGACAAATAGGTATCTAGAACACAGTGAGAAGCGTAATAAAATATCCCCCAATTAGCATCTTATCTGATTGATGCTTTATCTATAAAGTGAAGGTATTTAAAAATCTATTCAGCTGTTTATTCATGCTTCTAATTAATAAAATTGAAAAAAATCAACAATGCTGTGGCAAAATAGAAAGATTTTGTTTTAGAAACCTCATTACTGAGTTACCAACTTAACTCACCAAAGGCTTAGGCTACTCTTCATCCTAAACAAGTTTGTGTGTTCCAGCAATTTTTTTCCTTTAAGCGGATTTTGCACACTTGATCCACACTGATCTAGGATGCGTGGCCACAGCCGGCTGCTGTGCACGCAGTTCAACCTGCTTTAGCCTGCGTGTGCAAATAGNATTTTTTTCCTTTAAGCGGATTTTGCACACTTGATCCACACTGATCTAGGATGCGTGGCCACAGCCTGCTGCTGTGCACGCAGTTCAACCTGCGCATGCAAATAGCCTGTATGCACTATGTGCAACAGGGCCAGCATTTGCAGGCTGCGACAGATGCACTGGCTGTGCATGCACACACNTGCACTATGTGCAACAGGGCCAGCATTTCCAGGCTGCAACAGATGCACTGGCTGTGCATGATCAGTGCATGCACACAAAATTCTGCTTACAAAATTCTGGCAGGTTTACACCTGGATAATTAAAATAAAATATAAATCACTCAACATTAAGGGCTACTCTCATGGCAATTTTTATGCCAACAAAATGAGCAGAATATAAGTACATAGAAGATGCAGCACAGAGGAAAAAATCAGTGAAGAAATCTAAAAATGAGAGATATTTAAGAACCTTTTCTCACCGATACAAAGAAAAAATGCCAGCTTATTTCTGTAGGAGCAATACGGGCTCCTGACATTATGCATTAATACATAATGCTTTAAGGAAGAATTGTATTTAATGCAGCTTCACTTCCAAACAAAAACAACAACCAAAAAAAAAATCACTTAATGATTGACTTATGAAGACAAATGCCAGAGCAGTCAGCCATCACACTTGTGCAGACTGTGTATGCATTTCTATACACTGTTCACAGAGCAGCATGTAAAGTAGCAACTACAGAAAACAGTGAAGCAGCCTAGCAGTATGGAAACGAGTTGCAGCATTTCTAGAGAAACTAAACGCAAATACAGGATACATATTCCTTCATCAGGATGAAACATGTTTCAGTTCCATTTAGTTGCTTTGTACCCTTATGGAAAAGTCCTATAGAATTTAACAAGAGAGGAAACAGTTTTATTGAAGCTTAATGGTACAGCAATTACTCTTAACTAATAAATATTACTGATGATGTAATAATGGTACAAAAAACATGGAAAAAACATTAAATTCTACTGCATTTTTCCATAAAGGCATGGAACAGCAAACAGTGGTTTTCTGGGTAAGAGTAATAAAGAAACTTATAGTATTCCACAATATTTCAATTTAAGCTATTTGTTTTTCCACTGAAAGGGAAGTGTATTAGAATAGAAGACCCAATCCTAATTGCACTGAAATCAGTGCAAGTAAAATCCATCCTATTGGAGGCAAGATCAATTCCATAAAGTGGCAGACAAAATAATAAAAAAAAAAAAAGTGAAATGCTGTTTTAAAACCAAAACCAAGTTACTGCTATTCTCCTTTCTGTGTTGTTTCTACTTGCCTTATAGCTAGAAGTGATCTTCCGAAAATCCACTGTTGTTTTTGTGCATTAGCTGTTTTTAGCAATGCTACCTAATCTCTGCCAAGGAAACTGCAGTAGCTGGGTAGATTTGAAGCTAACAGAAACCTTTAGATTAGGGTGAAATAAATAGCATGTTTATTAAAACATATTCTTTGTCATGTGGCACAAACTGCCCTCTGAGTCCTACAGTTCACAGCAATTCACCCCCCTTCTCCCCTAAAACCAAATTCCACCAAACAAGTAAAAAAAAAAAAAAAAAAAAAAAAAAATCTTAACAGCGTAAAGGCTTTACGTAAAGGCTTTACGTAAAGAATCTACATAATAACCCGCAGTGAAATCATATCACATCTTTTCTTTTGGGAGGAGCCACTTCTCATATAGCCCGGTTCTTTCCTAACAACCATAGCAGCCATTACCTATCTTGTAAGAAAGGGTTCGGATATTAATTCCATGTTATTCTCTGTTTTGTGGAACATTAAGGAAGGGATCCTTCAGGCACCACTCCGGCCAATCACTACTGAATTCAGCAAAGCACTTAAATCTCGTGCTTCAAGCTGAGCGCGTGCTCGGCTGTTGTGATATGAAAGACCAAGGCGCAGGTGATCCTGCTCTAACAACTAGGCTGCAGTTATCTCGGACAGTCTGTGTGTGTTGACAACTTCATGGCAGGTTGTTTTGGGGAAAAAATCCTTCTTAGGCTGCAAAAGAACTGGGGATGAGTAAGAAAACATTCGAAGTATTTGAACACAATATGCTGGGGGAAAAAAAAAAAAAAAAAAAAAAGACCAAAGCAGCTGCTTCTGCACTGCTAATATTGTTTTCTCCCCAGTCATAAATACAGGGTGATAACACTATAAATAAATAGAGCAACTCATTTTCCTTTAGAGAATGTACACATAAATAATATACATTTTGAAACAAAAAAAATTGTAGTGCAAAAATAAATTATCAAATGGAAGTTGTGAACATTATTTTACACAATGCTATATAAAACCTGAACCATTTGGAATAAAAGACTTTGCAGTTCACTGAAATAATGCATTAACATTATTATTTCTGCTTCACATTAAACTGCACAATTTCCTTTATCCAAAACAAAAAAATAAAAATAAATTAAATTAAAAAACCTCTTAAGCTTTTTAAAAGGTTTATGGCAAACAAGATCACTTTTTGTTCTATCACATTTGTTATTAATTTAGCAGTGCAGTGATTGAATAACCTTCTCAGAGTTCCAAAAGGAAAATTTTGAAGCATCCACAAATATTCTTCACTCTAACTTATTTTCTTTGAAATTCAGGCTTGAAACATCCTGACACTCAGATCTGTAAGACATTATTGCAGTTAGATGAAGTCACAAGAGACACTCTACAGTCAAGTACTGCGGGAGACTTCACAGTTCTCCTCCTCACCATCACCGTGCTCTTGTACGAGACATGAACGTAAGGACACGTCTGATGCCATTCAAGCGGTCTTTGAGGGATTTCATGGCAAGGAAGGGGAGCTGAGCTCTGTTCTCGAGTGGAAGGACAGCCAGGACCCACCAGCACCAGGCTGGCCCATTAGGGTTAGCCTGCAGCAAGGGAGGAAAGCAGCAGTTAGGTTATCTTTACAGAGCAAGGTCTTGTTTTTGAGGAACTTAAGAGAGTATTTTGATAACCTGCTTGCTAAATTGCCATCTAGCCACCAACCTAATGGCTCATAATTACATGCTTCCTGCCTTGCTGCTTATTCTGTGATTTCTGTCCAAAAAAGAAATTACATAAACCATTGATTCTGGATACCTGTGGGTCAGGATCCTTGGCCGGCATTGGACCAAAGTGACTGAGAATTCGACTTTTGAGTGCTTGCTTGAGCGAGTTGAACCACATATAGGCCTGATCGTAGACTGAATCGTGGAGAACAAGTAATGCAGCATAGTCTTGTCCTTGCACCTGAAATGAGTAAAGAGAAGGAGGTTATTTAAGCTTGCACGTTCCAGAAAGCAGCAAATTATTTTCATGGTTTCTTTTGGTAGGGAGGGGAGAAGCAAAAAGAGGTATTGAAGGAGTTCATGATAAATCCTGAAATCAATTTTTAAATTAATTTTTTCCATCTATCAAATTCTTCATCTTATTTTCTATTCTCAATCGAAGACAACTCTCAGCAAAATATTTTCCAAACTACTGGTGTGAAATCACCTTTACATAAATATCCCATTTACCCAGCAGAGAACAAAAGCTTTGTGCAATTTTTTTCAATTTAGACTCCTTAGAATAGAACCATCTTACCACTATATAGTGAAAGATACATCACCCAGAATACTTAGCTTATTTGCTTATTTAAACATAAATAATATAAATTATATAAAAGCTGTAATGGACTCAGTCCTGCTCCCACTTACCTAAATTGAAGCTTTCCAATTGGGTTCCATGAGAACACAGCCTGTGTCTATATTATAAACTTTAAAAAAAAAAAAACCATGATCTGGAACAGCAGCAACATCTCATGCTGGATTTGTTTTAAGAAAGCATTCTGCCGAAAAATGCTGTGTTTGTGTGCAGGTGACAAATACCTTTTTTCCTCATCTTTAACCACAGCCAGTTAGTAAATACCACAGTTTGCTTTCCTAGAAAAAAATTGCTCAACCAAAAAGGAACTCACTGAAAATAACATGTAGATTTTCAGACTAATATGCTTTATATGAAAGTGTTCCTAGGCTCACCTTTTGATCCTCAATGTACTCGATATCTGCTGTATTATAGCCATCACGTTGGCTGTGCTCTATCACCTTAAATCTCCTCTTGCCAATGCTGTCTACAACAGAGCGACCATCAGCAAAGAATTCAACATTTCTTATCTCCAGAATGCAGCCATAATCTGCAAACCTATTTAAATCAGAACAAAAGCAAGTAAAAAAGCCTTATTCCCTCTGCCCTTAGGACTGCCATACAGCCAGTTCAATACCACAAAGGTATCTGTCAGAGTCAGCTCATTTCTATTTATTTGCTCACAGTACTGTCCTGCTATAGTTCAAATTATTAACCATTGTTTTCAAAACTTATAGGAAGATTCAGGCTGTCTGATCTAATCAACACTAACTACATGTTCTGGAATACATGCAATTTCTTAAAAAAAATCAGGTTTTATGTGGCTAAGAAGTAGGCATGACCCAATGTTTATATAAAGCTAGAAATAATCCATCATTTGGTACAAAAGAACCAGTGCAGTTCAGAGTATTAGAATGTAATGAAATTTGTAAACTTTCCTCTGTTCAATCTCTTATAATAAACACTAGCTCTAGCTGTAGGCTTCAAAGCAATGGGCAGTCATACTAGACAGGATCCAAGTGCTCAAGAGGCAAACTCTGATCTTCTCACTGTCATTAATTGTCATCATTAGAAAGAAACTTTCTCTATTGGAAAACTATCACATAAATATCTAGAAGCAAAAACCTTTCTGCACCTTTTCCCTGGATTTGCCCTGGACCAAGTGAGTAGATGACATGGTCCAAGCAGGTTGCTCACTCACCCCTTGACAGGATCACTGATGCACATCCCAAACTGTTTGGTGCCCGTCTCCATGCAGCGGCGAATCATCAGTCGATAACACGGCTCAAAGATGTGCAAAGGGCATGGGACTGTAGGATAAGCCATTGTGCAGACAAATATAGGAACATTCTTATTTAGGCTGTAAGGAAGAAAAAAAAAAAAAAAAAAAAAAAGAAAAAAAAAAACAGATAACATTTTACCAAAATATTGCAGAGATAAAATACATGTGCTTTACGCAGCGAGATATTCTTTGAAACGACAGTATCTTTAAAGTGAAATTACACTGTATTTATAATAAAAATCTTAATTTAGTTTAAGTAAAAACTAAAATTATTTTCATTTAAAATTGGTATCTGGCTAGATAAAATGCAAATTGATATTCCAGTGTTTTTAGCAGAATGACTTTTAGTTATGCTTTCTTGTTTTGCTAGTGAAAGTGTTAAAAAATTCCTACTACTGTTTTTACTTTATTTTACTTTCCTTAATCCCTTTTCTTCTCTACACAGCAATTTCCAAGCCCAGCCTATGGGGCTCCACTTCCACCCATTCTGTCATTCTGGTGCTTTCATAATGGGCCACAGAAAGCAATGACATCGATTTCTGCAACTCTCCTGAATCTCTTCTACTTCCGTTTATCGTATAGCAGAGTGTCTAGTAACGCTACTCAAAGCATAATTTCACCTGGACTCTGTCCTCTTTGAATCATGTGATACAGAGCAAGAAGCTCCTTTGTCAGCACCTTTGTTCATGTTCCACAGCAGCAGCAGCCATTTGGTAGCTATTAGATACTGTTTTTTAAAAAAATCAATTACATACTTTGAAAGCTCTGCTATTTCCTCTTCATAAATCTTTCTTCTTTCAGTGAGTTCCTCTGGAAGATATTTAGCTATCAACTCCTCCATTAGTACCGTTTTACAGTATTTCCTCATAGCCAAGCACTGCAGCAGAAAAGGAGATGCAAGCAGTTATTAGATAACGTCTAGCACTTCGAAGCACAGGGCCTCTGCCTGTTAGTTCCCTGTTGCTATGTCTGTTGCACACACACACGATCCCCTAAGCTCCCAACACCAGTGAAGTTGTTTGCTGAACTATTCACTGCTGAACTGTAGACCTTGTCTTAGGCAATCCCTAGGTCATTTGTCTTCCCTTTCCAGAATTTTCAGATATAAACAGAGTCTTAAAAGTTTGAACAGAGAAGATTATCCACACCTTGTTACTCTCCAGGACATTCTAAAAGTCATTTCTTTCCTTAAAGTATGTAATATTTCTTGTGAGTTTGGCAATACCAGAGGTTTCTGAAGGTGCTGCCTGATCCTACTCTGTGTTCCAACTTAGGCAGAACAAATCCATACATAGTTACCTCTGAGAGACCTTCTTTGCACAAGGGACATTTTGGGTTGTGATCCAGGCATCTCTCAAGGCATTTGAGACAGAACGTGTGCCCACAAGGCGTAGTGACGGGTTCATAGAAGAGCCTGGATTGAAAAATCCAAACACAGAGACACCAATATCGTGTACCAAAGTAAAAGAAAAAGCTGTTACCAAAACAGCTGTATTCATTCACCATTTTAACCGCTGATTCTGTACTTCAGGGAGAAAGATTTTTCTTGCTTTTCATTTCTTCATCCAATTGTTACACTTATTCTGCTTATACACTTAAAAGTTGCCTCCCAGTATGGAAGGCAATAGTGAATTCCCATGAATTCCAATTTCAGGGAATGCAAGGGGGAAACTGGGTCACTAACTTCAGACTGAGGAAAGTGAAATCCTAGCCTATGTGAGCAATACATAGTAGCAGAGGTTGAACATTCTTAGTGTCTCCAGTGCAACTGGATGAAACTTGCACAAGTGTTCTTGTAGAAATCAGCGGCATTATTTGTATATGTAGAACTAAGCACAAAATAACTATTAGCAGTAATACCACAAATAAAAGTTACTGCAATTAAATATGTTATTACTAACTCTAAGCTGGACTTGGAATGCAGATTTGTTGCAATACAGACAGTTTTCGACCTTCAAATGACTGCTTTTCTAGAAAACAAATGACATTAAATTCATGCTTCATCTAGAAAAATATTTAAATACTGGAGGCCAGGTCTTCAGAGTATCTCAGTATCTAATCTTTAGACATCTAAGTACCTCTGAGAGACTTATTTTCATGTAGGGATTTTTGTTTTCATTATTTGATTATATGATGCTGTGATTAAATGATATTGCAAAGAAATGTTGCCTCACCAATTAGAACCTTCATGAAATACAAAAAACATGAAAGTGTTTTTTTTTTTAATAACACATTCAAAACCAGAAAAGAATTTTTTACAACATGTTATCTAAGCATTTTAAGGTCTCAAGTATCAGTTTTAGTTTAAGTAAATTTAAAAGTTTACTTAACATTATAGTTTATCAAAGCAACAAACTAAAATGCTGTTTCACAAGAGGAAATTATAAATATGTAAACCCATGTTTATTAATAATTAAATACGATTATGTTTAAGAACATAATTGGCTCAAAATTGCTATAGACAGTTTATTAAATGTCATTAGTTACTAAAAATAC
The DNA here is from genome assembly GCA_013389825.1 of Crypturellus undulatus. Classification (NCBI taxonomy): domain Eukaryota; kingdom Metazoa; phylum Chordata; class Aves; order Tinamiformes; family Tinamidae; genus Crypturellus; species Crypturellus undulatus. Next base: position 53,483 of record VWPW01003389.1, on the reverse strand, counting down.
TGGCATTTAAACAAGAAATATCCGAAAATATAGGCACACCTATCTCTGCAACTTGACTGTATAACTGAGAACCCTTCGTTGACAGTTATTTAGCAAAAAAACTTCACAGCACAAAGGCTACTTATTCCTTTGAACTTTGTAAAATACCAAGTTGAAAATATGCTGCAGTAAGCATTTGTTTCCATATGTAATTAATCAGCAGTGACTTACTTGTTCTGAAATGTTAGCATAAAGACAAGAAATTCCTGTTAGAATGCGTGATCCTGGTCTAGCTCTCACAGAAGCCAGCACAGCTTTTCCCAGTGACTAACAGAGCCTGGACTGAGCTTCAAGACTTAGAGAAAGAAACACTACATAGAAAGATTTCATGTCACAGCATTTTAAGCTATTATAATGATGGAAACCAAATAATTGCTTCTGCTGAGTAATGCTCTTTTGTTTCTCACCAATACATTGTTTTACCATTAGCTCCTATTTCCTGCTTGCTGCTGGAGTAAACACAGATCAATAACACTTTGCCACTCCATCTGACAGAGAGGTTAATAACAGCTCCTGCAGTTTATAGCAAATAGATCAGTAGGTTACTAGGTAATTAGTCCAAGGTATCTCAGAATCCAAATTCTTCACAACATGGCAGGAAATAATTACAATCAATTTGCATTAATGGTAATACTGAAGAAAGGTCTTGTGATAGCTTCTCTTAGTGCAAACCTTCATTGTAATGAAGTTAAAGTTTACACACCTTGGGATGTAAGGGCTATGTTTGCAACTGCAAATATAGAATCAGTGCTAGCATCCCTTAAGCCCTCAGGGAACCAGAGATCCTTAAGCTAATTCCTTTAAGGATGTATTGTAGTTTAGCCATTTCTGATTTAACATAGAGGATGAGGAAATAGGGTTAATTTTATTAGAAACCTCTTAAAAATGTAGTTTTAGACACAATGATCATAAACATGCAGACTCATTAAAACCACCAAAGACAAATTGCATGGCTTTGCACTAGAGGAAAGTTTTGCTCTTAGCAGTATAAGGGTTTTGACAGCTGTGTAAACTTCTAGAGCATGTTTCAGCAGTAGGCAGGAAGAGGGAGAATGAGCAGACATGATTTGTTCCAAGCAGAAGTGAGGTAAACACCACAGCAGTTGTTCCCCCCAAAATTTCATTCTTCTGAAATCAATTGAGTTTTCCCCAGCAGCATTTAAACAACAAAAGGAATCCACATTTTTTTCCAAGTCTTTCAAATATAAATAAATAAATTCCATGAAGAGGCCACCTGCTATTTAAGAATCTAAAATACAGTGCAAGACTAGTGCCAACATACTTTGTTTATAAGTTCACGTAATTAAAAAGACAGCAGAAACAAAACTCAGTGCAGAGGAATTTGTAGTAACAAAAACTTTCATGTGCATTTGCCAATATTAATGTTTTTACAAAACAAGTAGTGAAATTGATGGAGTTAGTAATTCTGTTAGGATTAAGTCATTGATGTCCTTGAGAATAAGTCTGTTATTTAACTGAAAGAGGAGCTCATGAAGCAAGTGTTACCATGACCTTAGCTAACTAAAGCAGGAATTCAGCATATCACATTTGAGTGCTGGGGGGAAGGAAGGGGGAAACAACAATAAAAAACTATTTTCTTGCAAGATCCTCATATTGAAATAGCAGCAACATTGTATTTTATATGCAAACTTAGAACATTCATAGCACAAGCTCCCTGTGGTATTTTACGCATTATACAATGGCATATATGGCTCTACTAATTTCAAAGGACAAACTATGGTCTTATGCACGACATGCATCTGTGAGTGGGCGCGTGTAACTGGGTGTGGGGAAATCTTTCAGACATGTTCACTAATGCGCTTAGCCCTCACACGACCTTATCTGTCTTTTCTTAAACAATCACTGGTCTTGGCCAGATCAAATAGTTTGTATTCATCAACAGTGCTCAGAACCAAAGAACAAGAAACGCGTTCATGGAATAATCATTGTAATAGAAGCAGATTTCAAGTCAGAAGACAAATAAGTAAACTAGGAAATCTCCAAATCATACATGAGAAAAAGATAAAGCTTGAAAAGTAAAGACATGTGGGAGAGAACAATGATTACCTCATACACAGGGAGCAGTCCAGATCTGATGGATCCACAAATTCAAATGGAATATGGTGCGCAGCACTACTTCCCTTGATATCAACTGTATCTATCAATAATAATAAAACATATTATAATATATGATTGGACACAACTACATAAGCAATGTAGAATTTCAGAGAGATTTTTCTTCTCTGTATCCACAAACAGTATCTGATATTTAAGCATGTTTTGTATTTACTGGAAGATTACTGAGCTATTAGCATCATTAGAATAATTTCTGTGCAAAGCATCAAATCCAGCACAATTTAGCACACCTCCCTTTAATTTTTGTGGTGTTATGGTCACTAACAGAAGGATGAATTTAGCCTTACATTAACATAAAAAGAACTGGATCTCGGATATCATAAACAGAATTCATGCTTTTAAGCATAACATACATATTTTGCTTGATATGGAAACTGTCCAAAGCACATACAGCTTTCATATATCCTACAACATGCAGAGGTTTTCTGATAAACAAGCATTTAACTTTCTTAGACTTTTTTTTTAGCAGCTGCAGCATCCCAAGTTCTACATCATGCCCTGACTAGATTCAAGATATGAAAAACAAAGTCTAGTTTGAAGCCTCTTCCTGTATAAATAAGAAAAAAAAAATCCACTGATTACCTTTTGTGGAATTCATCCTGTGCTTAATTAAACATACCTTTCTTCATGAGCTTGGAGGGTACCTCAGCACCTCTCATCTCCTCAGAGCAACACTTTCTTTTCAGAAGGTTGCACTTCTCCGAAATGAGAAAGGCAGACTCTGATATGGAGGCGAGTTTGTTCTCCTCCTCTGAGCAGTCCCTTTTACTCTCTGTGATTTGTACAGATTTCCTCAAACTGCCAGATGTTGTTACATTTTGTTCCTCTTGAGCAGGAAAACTCTTTTTCTGTTCTACATTTATCTGTAGAAAGAGAAAGTGAACGTAAAAAGACCTTCATAAAGAAAACAAACAAACACCCTGTAACAAGTCTTAATATTATGGATCATCAAGAAAGACTTTAGAGGTCAAGATACAGCAGTTTGAGAGTTCCTCTGTCAGCATCTGATTTTAACCAAAATTCTTTTCTAACTAACCCTTCCTTCTCCTCCCTTATCACTGATTTCTTTCAGCCTCTATGTAGGGCTTTATGGGTTGGTCATGAAACTTGATTCATGCAGAAATGTGATTAAATCTCAGCATGGCACACTGCTATCAGTTAGTCTCTGGAAAAATATATATTGTTTGTATTGTATATATTGTGGATGGTTGTATTGTCAACCATCAATATCAAACCGACTAAAGCAACTCAAGTTTTACTCTATGGAAACAGAAAATTTACTGAAGAGAAAGTGCACAGGACTCCTTTAGAAAAAACAATTTCTTTCACAAAGGATAAAATGATCATTTACTACAACCTATTAACAGCCATTTCATAGACCATCACCTATCAGCTTGTCACATCAACTCTCCAGAAGAACCTCAGAGTACCTATGATCAGAAGCTATGGGGATACCTAGTGTATACAGAGATGAGAGAACTCTCTCCAACTGACTTCACTTCAGAGGCTCTTTACTACCAATTTCTTTGAAGAGCTAGGGACAGTTACAGCTATGGTATCTTTCTTAGTTCTGACAAAAAGAAAGGAAGAAAGATTTTGTTAAACAGAGAAGAATCAGTTAAAGAGAATCCATTAAGTTACATCGTATATTCTGAAAGTCAGGAGAAAAAAAAGAAGATGAAGGAAATGCATCATCCAGTCTCCCAGAGATGTAAAGGAGATGACAACTTCCCACTGTGAACCTAAAACACATGGCAAAATTAAAAACCATACATCAGATTTCTTTACCTTGAGCAACCTTTGTAGGCTATGGCTGGTGCCTCCAGATCCCACTGAATTTAGGAGATTCCCCTTTAATCTAGAGTGATGCGACAGCAGCTGCAGGATATCAGGTAGGTGTTCCTGAGCATTTCCCGGGATGAGTGAAAATAAACTAAGTAGAAGCTGTGATATAAAACAGAATACTTCACTGCTTAGTTCTTACATTATTAAACATTCCCCTTAAGTGGCATAAACATGTCCTCTTCTGCATTTTAGAACTCAACAGGATTTATTAACATCCTTTCAAACTCACTTTTATTGCATGTCAGAAACTTTCAGTGGAGTTGATTAGTACAGAAGTCTCACCAGTTTAATCCACGTTCAATCAAGTAATTGTCTCCAACATTGTAAATTACAACTACTTAAATTCAACTATAGGACAACACCCCCAAAAAAAAAAAAAGAAGGCAATAAGAAAAAAGCAGTTTCCATTTGCTATCAGATAATAAGTGAATCAGCATCAACAACTTGTAGCCATTTGCATTACAGTACAGCTCATCAGATGATTAGTCAAAAGGGAGAGAAACCAGGGTGGGGGGGAATAAGGATAGGTGAATGGAAAATTCACATGCTTTAAAATGAATTCCAGTACACTACTGGGGTGATCCTGCTGATACATGAAGAAGGCATATGATAGCCAAGATTTCCTTTTAAAGCCAAAAAGGTTCCCCAGGATCATACTCTGTCAAAACTAACGTGGAAGGACAGCTAGCACAAACAGAACGTCATAGCTACGCCTGAAGAATTTGGTAAAAAATAGTATTATCATTGTTATGCAAACAGGCTTGGAAATGACCCAACAAAATATTACATCATGGATGAACTCTGTATCTGATGAGTGCACAAGCAATTCTTTCAGTTGCAAGCAGCATACTTTTCTTCAGAACCCCACTGCTCAGAAATTAGCTCTCTTGCACAAGGCTATTTGGAGTCTGAATTTAGAAACGTATCTGTTGTTCTTGCTTCTCTTACTCTATACACAGGAAGCCTCCCAGCACGACTACCAGAACAAATCATGATACAATGACAGTGAAAGACCCTATGGAACATGCTGGAAAAAAAAATGAATAAAAAGAACAATGGCAGAAAATCCTGCAGGAAATGGAAATCTCAACTACATACAAAGTCTGATGAAAATGTGATTGCAACACAGCCACCCAGGCCACACTTTCTCAGTTACCTGTGTGAGCAGAGCTTTACTCTAAGAATTCTACTCGGCTTTTTAAAAGCCTTTCACATCACAGCACTAAGAAGCCCAGAACCTCCCATCCCACCAGCCACAGACAAAGGCATGAACGCACTGCCCTAAAAAAAAATATTTCAATAAGACAAAGGCAGAGCATAACATCTATTTTATTTTTATTCTCATAAGCCATCCTAGCTGTGATGTTAGGTCATTTGGCAACAACAAAAATGGTCAAAGGTAAACACATCAATTCGTTCCAGAAAAAGAAACCATAACTAGTTCTTGAGAGGTATACAGAAGAGAACTAACAGTTTTCACCAAATCTGACGAAAATCTGTCAAAAAAGGCTTATTGCAGATCTGCTATACTGCCTATTTAGCATGAAGTATTAGCAATCACTGAAACAATTTTAAAACATAATCTCTTCTTTTGCTGACTGATTCCTTTCCTGGCTCCTGCACACGCTGAGTCTTGGAGCAGTGCGTGAGGCCTCAAGGCAGAGAGCTGCTGCTCCCAAGCGGAGCTGGAAGGCTGCTGCACATTGCATTCTACCACTCGGTGGCCTGATCAAATATTAACAAGTAGTTCCCCCTCTTTTGCACTGAATAACTGGTAACATATTGCCAAGCTAGGAAACAGATTAGAAGTTTGATTACAGGCAATCATAATAATCTGTGGGTGGCAATTATTAGCAACTCCATTTTATCTCTCGTCCTGATGCTAACACCGTAACTGTTTCCACACAGTGTCTGCTTAATGTTTTCTCCTTTCTCTTTACGACAGATCACTAAAAACAATTAATAAGGTCTAGACAATTCAGGGAACTCACCTTTTGAGCCTCAGATTTGGCCGTCTTGTTCCCAGTATCTAGAGCAAGGCAGAACAGAAACTCTCTTAAAGCTTCTTCTGTTTTCCCCAGATTAGCTAATGCTTGTCCTTTCCTTAAATGTCCCTGAAATGAAATATATCCACAGTTGCAGCTTTTGTTCTTTTTGCTGTGAGAATATTCAATTAAGGCAAGATGAATTTACAGAAGATCTTTCCAGAGAGAAAGCAGGTTAGGCAGAGAAAATTCCTTACAAGTGTCTCTTATGTCTTGGTACCACCAGTGTCTAGATTTGCAAGCATAAATTAAATTTGTCCTGAAAACTCTTCAAATATACAAGCTTTTACAGAGACAAATGGGATATTCCCTAACTCCACTAAGTATCATCTTCCTGAGACCAGCTGGTTACTGGCACAGTTGAAACTTGAGGAAACTCATATGAAAAAAGAAAGAACTAAACTAGTGCTATTACAGCTTATAGAAAAATATAAGCACAGCACTCATTTTTTAAAACCTGTTCATGAACTTCAGATAGACTATAGAATGTTTAGTAACTTATCCTCCAGAAAGGGTCTGTGTCTAGCTTATCACCCTCTTCCTTCACACCAGAAGGGACAAGAATGTCATAGGTGAGTGTCTGTACATCACAGGAGTCAAAGAAGTTATAAGGCTTAAAGCATCTCTCAAATTCAGTTCTCCCTGAACACTGTAACGGTTTTGTAACTGGTGCAGCACAAAGGCTTTAAAACAAAGTGCAGCTGAGGTCAGCACTTACTTTCAGCCAGTACGGCTGCAGCCTGCATGCTGTTTCTGCATCGTGCAATGCATCTTCACAAGCTTTCAAAGTAGAGTTAATCTGGGACCGGTTGCTGTAGAGTAAGTGGTCATTTGGAGCTGTAGAAAATAGAAAAAAAGGGACTTATTACAGTTATTTAAGAAATAATTACAAAGCTTTATTCCCTAGAATCCTTAAAAAAACCCCAACAAACAAATAAGGCAAAATATCTATTCTTTAAATAACTATGTACTAAATCAAATATGGCAACCTCTTTGGGCAACTCCAGACAAAATGTCAGCTACGCATTATATAACTGCAGGGAACATTGCATAAATAGATGCCGAGACACTCGTACAATAAATTAAGAGCTCGGACAGAAGCTCAGACGGGTCACAGCAGCGCAAAGGGAGTGTTTAAAGTGGCCTGCGCCAGGCTCGCGCCGTGCGGACCGAAGTTTCAGAGTTACTAGGGTGAAAGTGCTTAAGTGGGAGGTAAAAACCTTCCCAGGCTGCAGGAACAACGGGACGTACAATGAGAGGAGCAGCCGTGGATGCTGTCGGTTACGGAGCCTTTTGCCCGACGTCCCCTCCCTTCGGGTGCGGCTCTCCGCGCGCCGCCGGGTCCCGCGCGGGGCAGCGGAGTTTCCGCGGAGCGGGGGGCGCCCGGCGGGCCGCGCTCCCCGGTTACTTCAGCGGTTACACAACCGGCCCGGGAGCGGGGGCAGGGCGCCCGGGCCGGACTCGCCGGCTCCGGGGCTTATGCAACGCGCTGCTCTCCTGACCCACTTTCCCTGCGCGCCCCCCGGCCCGCTCCGCTCGCGCTTACCCAGGCTGAGCGCCTCGTTGTACTTCTGCAGCGCAGCCTGCAGCTTCCTCTCCTTGTAGAGCGCGTTCCCCTCGTGGCGGAGCCGCGACGCCTTCACCTGCCCGGGGAACCACTTGGCCAGCAGGCTGCTCAGGATGACGTTGACCCGCAGGAGCTGCCCGGCCGCCGCGCCGCCCTCCTCGCGGCACAGCACGCAGCGGGGCTCGGCGGCGCGGCCCCTCTCCAGGCACTTTTTGCAGAAGGTGTGTCCGCAGGGCAGCGACACGGGCTCGAAGAGGAAGCCCTGGCACTTGCGGCACCTGAAAGCGTCCCACTCGCGGGGCGGCGGCGGCGGCGCCCCGGGCAGCCCCTCTCTGCTGCGGACGCCCTGCGCCAGGCACTCCACGAGGCGGCCCAGCTGCTCGGCGCGCAGCTGCCGGTGGCGGGACGCCAGCTGGTAGAGCTGGAAGGCGTCGTGCAGCCGCCCGCCGCGGGCCAGCGCCTCGGCGCGCCCCAGCAGCACCTGCCAGTCGGGCCCGCGG